>VDFB02295255.1:0-32324 GCA_007258455.2 Sequoia sempervirens
GGAGCTATCAACCTCATCATGGTTTTTATCACCAGAACAATCCTCACTACTGCAAGGATTTGCATATGTGTTGATCGTGAGTTGATTACAATGTTCATCCTCTAACATATGACAATATGGTTGTTCTTCTTCTGACATGTTCTCTTCACTTGTTTGCATTGTTGTCTGATTTTCTTCAAGAGGACAGTTGTTGTCTCCATTTTGAGAACTCGCATTTTCTGCATAACCACACTTGGTTGATTCTACAATCCTTATCCAATCAGGTATTTGATCAAATCTATGGGGCTTCAATTCCTTTAGTAGATTACTCAACCCAGGTTCATAAATCTCACAAAATAAATCAATGCAAATTGAATCCTCAAGTCTTAAATTTTTGGAAACTTCTATCAAAGCATCCAAAAATCTCAAAAATAGCTTATATGGTGATTCTCCTTCTTGTCTCTTCATCTCATACAAAGCTTTCACAATAGATTGTTGATCAACATTGCTCAAATTTTGCTGACATTCAACTTGGAGCTCACTATGATCTTCATACTTTGAGGATGGAGAAATCACAACAACAAGAGCATTGTCATCTTGACAATCATTTCCATTATCGAATCCTTGAATTGTTCTTGCATGAGGTGTGTTAGGGTAATCAACACTTGCAGCCAAATACCCTTTCATCATTGAGTACTTCAAATTGTTCCCAATATCCATGGCATCTTGATATGCCTGATGTAATATTGTAGGTTCTTTGTCCCTTAACAAGAAACTCATCTTTTTGTCAAATGCACCAAGATACACAACCAAGCATTCAGCATCATTTGGTCACATACTTTCTGGGATTTCCCTGACTACCTTTGCAAATCGAAGATTAAAAATAGGGACTGACTCATTTTCACTTATATGAATCTCCATAAAGTTTTTTCTCACCATACTTGGATTTACCCTTTGACCAAATTGCTCAACAAAGGTTGTCATAAATTGATTCCATGAGGCAATAAAACATGACAGTAAATATGAGAACCAATCCCGAGCATCATCCTTCAAGGATTCAACAAATAGTTTCACAACAATATCCTCATGATTTACCTCATAATCCCCCATCACATATATGAAGGTTTGCAGATGTTTAGAGGCTGATTATGAACTTTGCCCTGTGAATTTGCTCAAATATTTCCTAACATTTTTAGGAATCAGATTTTGGAAACCTTTATTACCACTGAAAACCAATGGCATGTACCTCTCAATAGAGAATTCCCTTTGAGGGCTTGGGACAACTTGTTTTCCCTACTTACTTTTACTTGCCATTTTATAGGGAAACCCTCTTGTATTCACATTCAATCATTATAACTTCATACATGGTTATTTATTACATCATTTACAAATCCAACCATGATTCTAAAACATAGATTGAATATTTATGCCTTAAACTTTCTCAGAAGCATAAATCAAAATAAACATACTTCTCAAATCATATTACACATTACATTTTAGAAGTATGAAGAAGAACTACTATCGTTCCCTTTCTTAATGCAAACTCATCTAACAGGGAACCAAAATAATTTCCTAAGATGTTTAAATATGGCTTTCATACATCATTTCTTGAAAACCAAGAATGAGGAATACCTGGAAATGTTACAGCTGCGGCAAACTGTTCTTCTGATTAGAAATATTTGCAGATCTAGAACTATATTCACCTCTTCATTAGGTTCTTGTATCAAAGTCACCACCTCTCTTTGTACAGGACTGAACTTCGAACAACTGGGAGTTCTTTCACATCATGTAATTTCTTTTTTGAGTTCCTTTCACCAACAGAGCACCCAAGATCATAAAATAATCAGGTTCACTACAACAATTATCTCTCCAGGCTTGAAATCTTTCATTATTTGAACTAAATTTAGAATGGAAAACAATAATTTGACTCTGTAACTAAGAATTTTGCACTTCGAAATTCAAATTTATCCCCAATAGAGTCACCATTTTATTGACCAATTTTTTTTATTGTAACCAAATTGGTCTTCTAATCTACCTATGGAATTGCCAATTTCAATCAAGGGCAGCTCGAAGGACCTAGACCAATTGATGATGATTTTAAAGACCTCCTACACTTTGGGCTCTACAAGACCTGGGAGGGTGATCCCTTAATGTGTTTACAACCTTTGCACCATTATCATAAACAACATTAACAACAACATATAATCTCATTTAATAGCTCAACATAATAGGATAATACCAAATAGAATTGGTTGTTCATCAATAATATCAACTATTTGGAGCATGATATAACTACAACACATAGGGATTTAAAATGATTTTGAATTTATAAAACGTTTGTGAGATGCACTAAGCTGCAAGATAAATCAGTGCCTAATTCTAGGCCATGGAGTCAAACACATAAAAGGAATTCATCAGCAAATGACATTCAACCAGTGGATTTAAATTGTTAATGATTTGCATCAACTGTTAGTGTCTTACACCAACAATTCCACTCTTATTATCAATCAAATTCTCCTTACCAAATCCAACTTGCACACTTGAAATCACTATTATCTACTCAAAGTATTTAACCATTTCTTTGAAATAGACCCATAAACAAATAACACAATCTCATGAAATTTGATATGACAAACAAAGATACTTTCTATTATTGAATTCATATGATTAAACTATACAAGTATGGAGACAATTTGAAGATATTCATGAATGTGCACACACTTCCATGATTTATTTGCATAAATTGGTTGTATTTTCTCATGAAATCAGAAATTGCAGCTTACTGACTCAAATTATGACTCAGAACTTTCCATTTTCTATCTACCTAGCCCCATACAAAACCTCAGAACCCTGAATAATGAGAAGAGAAGAGAAGAAATAGAAGAATAGAAGTATCCAGAAGAAGCCCTCAAGTTGATCTAGAGATGCCATTTGGAAACCTCTTCATCGTTGATCAACAAAAAAAAAGCCTCTCTCCTCTCTTTGTAATAGACTTTGCCTCTTCATTTGTTTGCACCAAGTCGTCCAGCAATAGAAAATTTGACCATGTGATGAATATCCATCACATTCATTTAATTGAAAAATACCTCTACCTTTTCCCGTAAAAATTTCATATTTCTGCTCTGCCTTTGATTTTATGTTGTTGCACTTTACATTATTTCACCTCCAGTAAATAATATTAATCTTTTTTACCATAAATCCCTTTAGGAAGTGAATATTTAATTCATATTTCTTCCTTCACTTTCATGTGCATCTTTTCCGAGCAAAGCCCCTTTTAAAGCATTTCATATTGAGCCTTCAAAGGCACTTGCCCATGCTTCTATTTTAAAGGCAATCTTTAATAATCAATATTTGTAAATTTTAAATTTACTTCACTCTTCAAAGTAAAGTGAATTAAAGACATTTAAAATATCATGCAGTCGGGCCCACCAACCCCTTTAACTCACTTACAGCCCGCATATTTTAATGTGTCTTATTAATTGGCAACATTTTAACTTGAAAGGTTTTATTCCATTTGAAATAAAAACCCTCTTATATCTTATTGGGCCACCTTAAAATTACTACCCATGGCTTTATTTTCCTAGCCCACCATTCACTTGCTTTCTAAAAAATCGGACCCTTTAGGAATTCCACTCATGCCATTATTTGAAGGAAATGATCGGGCACTTATAAAATAAATGCAAGCTTTAGCATTTTTATCCCGCACTATCACTTTCCTCCATGCCCGCCACAAGCCACGTGGCATGTTCCTGCTATCTCTCGGGAACTAACCCGTGAGCAACTTAATTGAGTGATCTTGCGAGGTGTGGTCTAGATCATGTTCCATCCAATGCTTCAAGCTTTGTCATTGATCCTATTTCCTCCATTTTTGTTTCCCTAACTTCATTTGCTCGAGCTCCTTTGTATCTACAAGTTTCTCATTCATGGCAGCATAAACCTGATGCAATTTTAACAAATAATCAATGTGGTTCGAGCCTTTTCATAGTGCTACTTCATTCAATGTGAGCCTTTTGAAGATCTCCTCCATTCTCCATGCTTCAATTGGTATTCATTCCCTAACCTAAGCGTGGGGCTTTCATTGGCTGCCTGCATTTGTTTAAAGGTTTCTAAGACATTTCATACAAGTCATTTTGTGCGTACTCTATCAGGGTAGCATTCCTTGAGATTACATTACATTCAAATGGTTTTAGACCAAGCATGTCGCAGGCCCTCCTCACATTCCTCTTTGATTTTTTCTCTCAAAGCTCCCTACATGGTTCGAGCTTTCTTTACTTCTTGTAGTGATCATGGCATTGCACTTGTCAAACATCTGTTTGGCATTCAATCAACATTCTGATTCATGTCTATTTTGTGAATATTCTGCAACATAGCGTGCCCTGAAACCTTGTGGAGCCTCCATTGCCTACTCCCTATTCACATTTGTATTTTCTTTGAAGTTTCAAATTATGTTTTTTACCAAATCATTTTATTGTGTTTGCTTTTGAGCTATTGAATTTTTTTTTAACAAATCTGCATTGTATTCATGTGCCAGGCGTGTGGGCTTCCCTCCATTCTTTACACACAAGTCCACTCTGTTTCTTCATCTGTTTTCTTTCATTCCAACTCAGCTTTCCCCAATTCCTCCATAGGGTTCCCCTTATATTGCATCGATTTCAAAATTCCTGAAAGTTGTATATCTTGCTTTGATGGATGTCATCGCTTCAAGCTATGGCATTCTACAAAACAACATTCATTTGGAAAACTTCTCTAAACATCTCAATAAATATACTATATGTGAAAGTTGTGCCCATCCTCTGTATTTCTCTATGATTCATTTTAGAATTTCATATGTCCTGCTTTTGTTGGCATATCCTCCATTTGTTCTGGTTGCATTGTTCTCCTCATTGTGTGGCATCCCAACTACTTCTAAAGCTTTTCCTCATATCTATCTTATTAGCCCTCATCTTTCAATTGATGATGATGGCATGTCCTTATTTCCATGGTACAGTGATAGATATATCTTTGCATCCTGGGATCTTTTCATATTTCATTTTATGTTGCTCATGGCATCCCATCTATTATTGTTTATGCTTGCTTTTGTGGAGAGAGCAAAGCCTACATTCTCTTCTTGCAGAGATGTGCATACTCTAATGTCATCAGACATATTGATTGCATTTAATGGAAGGATTCCTAAAGGCTATTTAACAATTACCTTGGCGCATAATGCTAGGCATTCAATGAGATCACATTCAAAGACACTTAATCAATGAGGCCCATGTGCCCTTTCATGGATTCCCTATTCTTTGTCCACACTATATTCTTCATAGCAGTCTTACTACATCTAGCTTCTGCCTTGAATCAAAATATCAATAAGTTTGACATACTTCCACCTAGGCATCACTTCAATTTAATTTCTCTGAGCAATCTCTGATTATTCATTTAGCAATTTTTAGAGCTTGAATAACAATTCCCTCAAATGAAGCACTCTTCTAATGGTTATTGTTTTGAATCAACAATAGGTATAGAATGACCAACATAAAATGTCAAGTATAAGAAACAACATTTTCAGTCAGACCACATTCAATATAAAGAGGCACGATCAAATTGTTGCACAACTCAGTGAACCTTGAGCCAAGTGTTGTTTAAGCTTGATTATCAATTTGTACACATATCCTTCATTTTCCTAGGAGTTTTGTTTGTTTTAAAGAATTTTAAAACACTTTAAACAAATAATTTTATGCATATCTTGCTTTGATGGATGTCTTTGCTTCAAGCTATGGAATTCTACAAAACAACATTCATTTTGAAAACTTCTCTAAACTTTTCAATAAATCTGCTCTATGTGAAAGCTGCACCAATCCTCTGTATTTCTCTATGATTCATTTAAGAATTTCATATGTCCTCCCTTTGTTGGTGTATCCTCAATTTGTACTGGCTTTGTTGTTCTCCTCATTGCGTTACATCCAAACTGCTTCTAAAGCTTTTCCTAATATCTATCTTATGAGCCCTCATCTTTCAATTGATGATGATGGCGTGTCCTTATTTCCATGGTACAGTGATAGATATATCTTTGCATGTTGGAATCTTTTTAGATTTCATTTTATGTTTCTCATGGTGTCCCATCTATTCTTGTTTGCACTTGCTTTTGTGGAGAGAGCAAAGCCTACATTCTCTTCTTGCAGGGATGTGCATACTCTAATGTCATCAGACACATTGATTGCATTTAATGGAAAGATTCCTAAAGGATTTTTAACAATTACCTTGGCGCATTGTGCTAGGCATTCAATGAGATCACATTCAAAGAAACTTAATCAATGAGACCTGTGTGCCCTTTCATGGATTCCCTATTCTTTGTCCACAATATATTCTTCAGAGCAGTCTTACTACATCTATCTTCTTCCTTTAATCAAAAATGTCAATAAGTTTGACATACTTCCACCCAGGCACATATCAATTCAATTTAATTTCTCTGAGCAATCTCTGTTTATTCATTTAGCAATTTTTAGAGCTTGATTAACAATTCCCTCAAATGAAGCACTCTTCTAATGGTTATTGTTTTGAATAAACAATAGGTATAGAATGACCAACATAAAATGTCAGGTATAAGAAACAACATTTTCAATCAGACCACATTCAATATAAAGAGGCACGATCATATTGTTGCACAACTCAGTGAACCTTGAGCCAAGTGTTGTTAAAGCTTGATTGACAATCTCCACACTTGGCTTTGTATAGTTCTTGAGTTGGACTATGATATTGGTCATATTATCACAACCTTCCCCTAAGGATGCAGTTGGAGCCATATATCTGTTAAGAAGCCCCCTTCATAGTGTTGGAAGATTGTTCTTTGAGACGTGTTCTGAAAACTTCCATTTTAAGGATTAAATCCATTATGGGAAAGGATACCAATCTTCTTGATTCTTTCTTTGTAGTAAATAAATAATTCTCTCCAGACCTCACTGGGGCAGGAATCCTCAATACGAAGCTCTTGATAATGATGAATGACAACCTATTACTAAAACAATGCATTTGAAATTCACATCTTTATAATTAAAGTGTTCGTTAACAAGAGCATGTCGGGTCCCCATGTGGACCCAGCTAAAAAAAAAATCATTTTCCAACAAATTTTAGGTTCAAATTTCTCTTGGAGCATCTTCAGAGTGTCTTTGGAGTGAAAACATGAAATGGGTTTTCATTAAAACTCACTTTCTGCCATGCTTGCAAATGTTCAAAACTGGCCAAGTTGGCTCTAGAATTGACCCTGAAAACTTAGTAAATGACCTCATGAAACTATAAAAACTTGCAGGAATGGAGACATTGTTCTAGAGAATGCAATGCAAAAGACGACTTAGAAAAAGGAGTTACGAGGTGAAATATATTCGTTGTCAAAGTTGCTTACTCAAACTTTTTGCAACAATAGCTTGTTCAAAACCAGTTAAAAGTCACAAAATCAGCTCATTGCAAAAATAGCAAATCAACTCCTAGTGAGTTGCCACTAGACACAATAGTTCACTTTGGTATAGAGAACATGTGTGCAAGAGGGATTAGCTTGAATCATCGTTGAGCAATAGATATTGACAGTCAAATTTGACCTCTCAGAAAGGTTTCTGGAAAAGTAGTTGCAAAACTGAAAAGATTTCATTTGGTTTTGATTTGTTAAAAATATCAAATCAAATTATGAAGCCCTGAAAAATGACATGTGAACTCATTGTGGCATGGAGATCTGAGATCAACAATCAGTTTGACTTGATATTCAACTAGTTGCAAAATGCAAGCTCAAACAGGAGGCAACTTTGCAAAAGTGAAGGTTTGCAAACAGTAGAAAAGTGCCAAAACCCTCCAGCTTTGTTTTTCAAAATCCTGAAAAAACTCATCATGGGAAGCTGAAAATTGACATGGACGTTCACATATGGCACATGAGTGTGTTTGGAAAGGTATTTTGCACGAAAATCAACGGGCTTCAGAATATGACCCTCCAAAGTAGGTCATTCAAGCAAGTTCATCAGGTGCACTTATGAAAGTGCAGAGGCAGAATTTTGAAATGGGCATCTCAAATTTGCAAAATTTGAGAGTGTCAACAGGTTATTCATAGGTGGAGGAGATAGATTATGGTGATATATTCTCTCTTGTTGCAAATTTAACATCTATTTGTTTGTTATTATCACTAGTATTAGCATATAATTTAGAATTGGAGAAAATGGATGTGAAAACAACTTTCCTTCATGGTGACTTGAAGGAAGAAATCTATATGCCACAACTTGAATAGTACATGGTTAAAGTTAAAGAACATCTAGTATGCAAGTTGAAAAAGTCTTTGTATTATCTTAATTAATTCATCATTGCATTGTATGCTGATGATATGATATTTTTTGATACAGGAGTATCCACGGTTGATTGGTTATCCTCACCAACCAAAAATTAAAGTATTTTATTTTATTTTGCTAAGGTTGTGAAGTTTTGTGTAGGTGAATAAATCTTGACAGTTAGGCCAAAATATTAAAATAATATTTGGTGAACAATTATTGTTATGGCATTTTTTGGTGTGGAGATAATGTAGGAGGTAATTTAATGTTTGAAATTGTAACTTTGGCTAACTTGGGCATGGGATTTTGTGGTTTATATTATTATGACATGAAATTTAACGTACCATAATGTTTGCAAATTCAAATTGGGCACCCAAGTTGAGTTGTGCAAAAATTTTCTATTTTGGGTCCCTGCATGTGAAGAGTGGAATAATAGTTGGTAGCTTGTTTTAGCAACTTTTGGAAATGGATGGGAAAATGCCGGTTGAAGCATTAATTCATTCTATAATACATTTTAGGCATTTTTCCCACCTTGGTTGTGAAGAATGAGGAGTTATAGGTGAAGGTGAAAAAGGGAAGATTTATCATGTTTTGGCTTGACAATTTGTAAGTTGTTGCTTTTAGAAATTGTAGAATATCATCTCCAAGAGTAGAATTTTGGGAAGGGATGAAAGAAGACATTTTTATGCAGGGTTTGAAAATGTGAAAATAGTAGCAAATGTATTTGTAAATGCATGACTTGGTTATAGTAGAGATTGCCATTGAAGGTTGCATGTTGTAGGAGTAGGATCTTGTTAAAGTTGGAGGATTGAAGGAGTTTATTATTGTAGTTGATTTTGCTGTTGTATTTCAGATTTAACTCAATTTTGTAATGTATTTTCATCAGCCTTTGGCTGAAAAACCCCTTTTTGATCAGATTTTAAGAAGTTGTAAAAACTTGTTGTAGATTTCAATGCAAAATCTAAAGAAATTGTATTGCAGATTTTTTTATGAGAAAACATCGAATATTTCCCATTTGGAAGCATTTTTGTGAATTTTTCTCAATGCATGTCCTTGAATGTTGGAAAGGAGTTTATTTTTTACTTAAGGACTAGATTTTACCATCTAGGTGGAGCTGAAAATTCTTGGTTTTAGTTTCATTTTTTTGTTGTAATGACATAGTGTATTATGCAAATAGTAAACTTTCATGAGTTTCAATATACTTCCTTTGAGATTTTCTTCTCATTTTTAGTATGGTTATTGGGATAGCATCCATTTGCATAGAAAATTATTGAGATTTTGTGTGTGTTCTTGTGAGGTGAGTTCTTCTTGCATCAATGGTATCAAAGCATGAGTTTTTGAGTGTGCAAGCAAAAGTGTTGATTGGAAGCAATTTGCACCAGGACCCAAGGTTGGAGAATGTGTGGATTTTTCTTGCAGATGAATGTGCAAGTAGTAAGAAGAAAATTTCATAGGATTTGAGGAATTGAGATTCCCATGGTTATAAAAAAATCATTGAAGAAGGAAGTTAATAATAATATTGGTAAATATTGGAAGAGGGTTTTGTAAATTGATAGGTAGGTCGGTAGTAAGCCACCAACTTGCTAGTAGGCGATAACTCCCCTAGTTGGTGGGCTCCCGATGATAGGGGCTTACCCCTCTAAAATGAACCCCCAGTCCCATGGGGAATCATGGGTGTAGCCCCCGCACGGGGTAAATAAATAAAAAAATAGTTTTTACCATCTAAATCAAAATTCAATAAAATTTAAAGTCTGTTGAAGTTTTGAGTGGTTTAAAAATTAAAACAAATTTAAAATATTTTTGAGATTTGTAGCCATAGAGCCACTACCACAGGAAGAGCACCACCCAGGAGCCACTGACTGAACACCACTGTTAGTGGGCCACCGGTAGCTCTGCTTGGGCACTACCAACAAGCCACCTATAGGCTAACTTGGACAAAATATAGCATTTTTTCAAACATGCATAAATTTTTCCTAGGATGTTAGATTTTTGACTTCTTATACTTGTTGCAAAGGTGTTTTTGAGAACTATGCAATGGTATAGGTTTGGTTTCCTGATTTTGTAGTTTTGGTCAGTTTTTTTACCTTAAAAGCTAGATGTTCTCTTGTACATGGTTTTGGTCATAACTTTTGCATATGAAATTGAATTTTTTATTTCAAATAAGACTTGGAGAATGTATAGTGTACTACACAATGGATCATTTTGTTTATCAGTTTGTGGTGTAGAGAATGTATGGTAGTTGTTTGATCACTTATAGGAGCCTGAGATTTGAGGTGTGATTGCATGAGCATTCAAACGAGCACTGGTAGAATTTGGCAAAGAAATGACTATGTCACTATAAAAATTAGTCATGACACCTAAAAATGACTAAATTATAATCATTTTTTTCAATGTATAGCTATAAATGACTAAATAAACAACTAATTTGATCATCATAAGTGACTAATTTGATCATCTAGTAAAAAATGTTGAAAATGAAGTTGAAATTGTAGCTTAAAACTTGTAACACTATTATACTATAGATTTAATTAATTGTTCTTTGTCACAATTCTTTGTGTATGATTAATCTTTTTAGATCAATTTTACCAGTTATAGAAAGAGACAAAAAATTGTAGAAGAATGAGACAAGAAGATATAAGTGACACAACATATACGTGGAGAAACCCTTTCGGGAAAAACTCCACCAGAATCAATAGTGCTCGTATTATTTAACCTTAGAACAAGATTACAATAATATTGTATCAATCCTTGATTGATATTCTTCCTTTCCTTCAACAATCCTTCTTCACAACATGTAATAAAATCTCATACACTTTCTGCTGCACAAGCTATCCATGCATTCCATGTGACCAAGCATGAATCCACACATCCCATGACATGCGTCAAACCCTCACACATGCACAAGCTCAACCTACTATCCTACAATCATAACTCATGAAACTCTCTTCAACTTGCTGCAATTAATAGACAATTATGAGAATTGTAAACTCCAAAGAGTTGATCAAAACAAGAGCACAAAGCTCCTCACAAATATCTATGCCTAGATTGAGAAAGTAGAGTTCCACACTGTAACATGAAGTAAAAACCAAAGTCTCCTCAATTTAGGCACCCCAAACTGAACACTTAACTGAACTTCGATCAAGAAAATATCTTACAAGCATCGCCTCAAAGTTGGCACCCAAGAATGGACCCACTTAACTAAGCCTTGTAAATATCTTCTCATGCAAAAGGTGTTAACTCAAAGATTCCAACTTGGGTGCCCAAGGTGGGTCCAAGTCAATCTTAGTTAACTGGAACATATCTCTCCATTAATAGGCAAACATTATGCATGATTGATCATCCCCATTTAACTAAAAGTATCTATCTAGTATTTGTGATGCAACTGAATTCATTGGTCATGCAACTCAAGTCAACTAAAGTCAACTAGAAATAAACTCAAACTAACTACATGCAATTGAAGATAACTGAACCATAACTGAACTAAACTAAACTTAACTAAACTCCACTCGTGTAAATATCAATCCCTGATTTGTAGGATCTAAAACATGCATTACTGAAGTGTTATCAATCCTCCAAATAGTTAACTAAAGCAAGGTGGATTCCACCTTCCATGTGAGTGCCCCATGTGCTCCTATCTTGTAGGAGCTCTTCTTGGATGCCCCCACATGTTCCTATAATTTAGGAATAATTACAAATGTCAATTTACATGTTCATTTCACTCAAATTTAATCTCTTTCTAATCCTAGTGTTGGGGAACACTTTCCAAGGACTTTAGAGATACATGAAATATGTTTAGGATTGCAATTAAATGACATCCTACTCCTAACATTCTCCCACTTGACATTATACATTTTAATTATTCTAAACAAGAAATCATTATTATAAACCAACTACAGGACTCAAGGCCAATGGCCTTCCTGCACCAAGAGAACTTATCTGTAGCATTGATCAAAGTGTCAACTTTCTCAATCAATACCTTTCCCAAGTCTTTGTAACCAAACTATCATAGGTAGAAATTCATGCTATCAACATAACCCAAATCTGCAAACAAGTCCCTGTATATCTACTATCCCACAAAATAAGACTTCAAGGTAATAACACACATAGACATGCGATAAAAAACCTCTAAAGTAACTCACTATAGTAAAGTGTAACTAGTCCAAGAGAGGTTCCCCTCTCATACATAACACATATACCTTCTAGAACTCCTACTGTACAAGTAATACCAAATTTGAAAACAAGATCACAACATTAAGAAGTCCTCCTATATCACTTCACATAGAGGATGTAGCTAACTCCTCTATCATATTGTCAAAGAAGCATACAATGATATGCAAAATACATCTCTCATAACACAAGAACCTTCAAGAAGAAGACAATATTCCCCCAAAGAGAGAACCTACAAATCAAACCATATTCTTATACCACACTAACATGTGCCAAACTATGTAAAGTAAGATCTCCTTCAACACTCCCAAACTGAAAGGATATCAACATCTAACTATTCCACTTATAATGAAACATGGCAGAACTTAGATGTAAACCTCTCACATAAAGTAGATCAAACTTAACCAAACATTCCCATAACAAAAGGGAATATGCCCAAAGCCACTAACTATCTCCTATACATCTCCTACCCAAATCCTCAAAACTAACTCAAGTTCAAGATTTGAAGGAGAACAATGGAAATACATAAAATCATGCATCTACTTCTCAATAATCCCTCAGAACTAAATTTTCAAGACTAATGCATAAGAGAAGACAAGATACATATAAATAATGCATCTAATAATTAGGCTGGCAACACCTCTTATATCATGTACCTTCCGAGTATACCGAGAGTGGGATACAAGATTGTCCTATGCATACAACACCAAGCAATATAGGATTTCAATAAAGACAACCTTCTCATTAGGTCTATGATGGACTCACATCCATTTCCAGGTGTAGGATCCTTGGTCTTTACTATTCAAAATTTTTTATAACAAGTAACCATTCCAACACATATCTCTTAAGATAAGAAATATTTGGCCTAACCCAAGTCTCTCTAGTATCCATGAGCACCCACCAATCAATCCATGCCAACTTCAAATGCAACCTACATAATCATGAAGCTCCAAGAAAATGATTAATACTCAAAACCAAATAGAACTACATCCTCTCTAAAGGAATAACAATAACACCTTTACCAAAGACTCTAAGGGTCCTCCATGAAACAAGATGTTAAAACCTCTTCAAATCACATGAAGATAACCATATCCTACCAAAGCTCCCACTGAAACATGTAACCAAGCTATCCATGACATCATGATAACCATATCCTAAATGAAGATCATCCATGGCCTCAACACAATCAAAGAATCCATTGTAAATGACACAACTCCCAAAAGGTCGATAAAACCATAATCTCTAAACTAAGAAGATAAAACACACTTCTTTTACAAATCTGTAATAATAGAATAGTAAAAGCTCCCACTACAGCCAAAAAACCTTCAAACTTTTATGAGTAATGCTTCCCAAACTCTACTGAACCATTGGCTCTAATACCAAATGTTAAAAACAAAGGTCAAATTGTAGCTTAAAACTTGTAACACTATTATACTATAGATTTAATTAAGTGTTCTTTGTCATAATTCTTTGTGTATGATTAATCTTTTTAGATCAATTTTACCAATTGTAGAAAGAGACATAAGATTGTAGAAGAATGAGACAAGAAGATAGAAATGACATAGCATATATGTGGAGAAACCCTTTAGGGAAAAATATCCACCAGAATCAATAGTGCTTATATTATTAAACCTTATAACAAGATTACAATAATACTATATCAATCCTTGATTGATATGCTTCCTTGCCTTCAACAATCCTACTTCACAACCTGCAATAAACCCTCATACACTTTCTGTGGCACAAGCTATCCATGCATTCCATGTGACCAAGCATGAATCCACACATCCCATTCCACGCTTCAAACCATCACACATTCACAAGATCAACCCACTAACTTGCAATCATAACTCATGAAACTCTCTACAACTTGCTATAATTAATAGACAATTATAAGCATTGTAAAATCTAAAGAGTTGATCAAAACAAGAGCACAAAGATCCTCACAAATATCTATGCCTAGATTGGGAAAGTAGAGTTCCACACTGTAACATGAAGTAAAAACCAAAGTCTCCTCAATTTAGGCACCCCAAATTGAACACTTAACAAACTTCAGTCAAGAAAATCTCTTGCAAGCATCACCTCAAAGTTGGTGCCCAAGAATGGGCCCACTTAACTGAGCCTTGTAAATATCTTCTCATGCAAAATGTGTTAACTCAAAGATGCCAACTTGGGCACCCAAGGTGGGTCTAAGTCAATCTTAGTTAACTAAAACATATCTCTCCATCAATTCATGCAAACATTATGCATGATTGATCATCCCCACTTAACTAAAAGTATCCATCTGTTATTTGTCATGCAACTGAAGTCATTAGTAATGCAACTCAAATCAACTAAAGTCAACTAGCATTCAACTCAAACTAACTACATGCAATTGAAGATAATTGAACCATAACTGAACTGAATCGAACTGAACTCCACTCATGTAAATATCAATCCCTAAGTTGTAAGATATAAAACATTCATTAGGGTAAACCCACAAAAGTTGTTTAAAATTTGAGTGAGGAAGGAAAAGTGGCAAAAAATGACCCCATACAAAAAAAAATATTTTTGGGGTTTGAATCAACCCTTTGGTTCGAGCGAACCAAAAAAGGATTCGAATGAACCTTGGTTTGTTTGAACCAGTTAAATGCAAGGTGGACCCCATCTCACCAAAAAAAACAATGAAAACCCCTTTTTGAAAGGGGGTTCAAATGAACCCTGGTTCGAGTGAACCCCCCTTTTCCCACCTCCCTGCTCTCTGGCACAAAAAAACCTAGAATTTTTTTCCCTTCGAAGCTCGGGTTGAGGATGAAAATGGAGGAGACTTCACGAACCCAATTGGAATTAGGTAGTCCTTGGAACGAGCTATCCAACGACTATAATTTTAATATGTTTTAGTTTTATTATCTTTTTTTTTTTTAGTTTTATTAAACATAGTTTTTCCACCGAAAATGAAGCTCTATGTTCTGCACATGTGGAAAAAGAGAAGATTATAAAAAAAAAATTTGAAAAATATGAGTACACTAGATATTGAAGTCCTTGATCCAACAAAAAAAAAATTGTATTTAGATACATACAAAAAAGGTTACGAGTTATACGGTCTACCTATGTCTAAATTGTAATTGGTTTGACTTTGAAACTTGATTAAGGAAAAAATATTCAATAAAATACTATCTAACCAAGTGAAAGCACTAGATATCGGAGCTACAAATTTAAATTCAAAAGAATTAGAATTTTATCCTTCATGGAAAAAAATTTATGCATTATACGGTGAGCGTCACTCCTTCAAAATGTTGTTGCTGAAAAAAACTAGTTTTCGAGGGAGATGGAAAAATAGGTGCAACCTGATTCCAAAATTTTTGAAAAAAATATATTTAGAATCTATAGAAAAAATGTCACGAAACTCTAGTTTGCATCATCTTCAAATTCTTCACGGTTCAGCTGCTATAGGTGCCCGAAAGTGAGGATTTAGTTAGAAAAAAATATTTCAATGTCCAATTTGGCCAAAAATTGTAGACCACTATTGTGGGATCACCCTATTACTGAAGTGTTATCAATCCTCCAAATAGTTAACTGAAGCAACTTGGTGGTTTCCACCTTCCATGTGGCTGCCCCATGTGCTCCTATCTTGTAGGATCTCTTCTTGGATGCCCCCACATGTTCCTATCATTTAGGAATAATTACAAATGTCAGTTTACATGTTCATTTCATTCAAATTTAATCTCTTTCTAATACTAATGTTGGGGAACACTTTCCAAGGACTTAGGAGATACATGAAATATGTTTAGGATTTCAATTAAAGGACATCCTATTCCCAACAAAAAAAACAACTAAATAATTAGTCACACAAATAAAAATGATTAAACAATTAGTCACACAAATAAAAATTAGATAATATGATATTAAAGTTTAATAATATATGTGTGTAATAATATGTTTATTTCTTTCTTGTTTTTTGGTTTTATGTTTTAATTCAAGTTTAATAATATGTTTTGTATGTTAGAATCCAAGATCACCTGCATGCAAGATGAATACCTGTCACATGCAAAAGATATGAAGAACCAAAAAGATGTTCTCTGAACCTCAAAGTGAAAATGCATTAAGAGAATCAATTATTACAAAGTGATCAATCCTTATGAAGGAGATCAAGAAACCCTAAAATGGAAACCCTAAATGAAACCCTAGTGTGCACACTTAATAGTTAATAATTAATTATTAATGTGCCTAAGTTTAGCTTAAGTAATAAAGAAGAATAAGTGACTTAATTAATTAATCAATGTGATGTAATTAATTAAGCATAATAACTTATAACTCTAACACCCCCCCCTTAAGATGAACTTAGGAAGAAGCTAAAACACTAGAATAAGATGCATGAAAGCAAAGATGGGTCCCGGCAACTAGGCCTGATCAGGTACCCATTTACAAATGCAATAAGGAGTAAGAGAAGGAAAAACCCAGTGGGACAAAACCCCCCTTACAATGAGATAACATGCTACAAAGAAGCATCGAAGAACTCCGTAGAGTAACACCGAACTTGATATAGGCAAATCAAGGAAATATTCTTCTCAGATACTACCGAACCGATGAGAGTCACATTGACTCAAGGAATCATGATAAAGCTAAAAAATCAACTCACGGAATCTATGAAGCAGCAAGCAATTATTGAATGATGTATTACTGAAAATGAAGTGCAAAGATGCAAGATGCACTCTCCCAACTGCCAAAACATCCAAGTAATTGCCAAACAACCCATCGGGCCAAATCTGGACTAACTAATAAACTTGGGACAGATACAGAAAAATTGCATGGACAGCAACCTAGAGCTCCTCAATACCTTTCCGACGCTTCAAACGAGGCGAAAAACAGAGATTGTGGCAATTAAAAGTTATGAGCTTGGAAGTCCAAAAACAACATCTGACTTCAAACAGAAATAAATGCAGTAAAACAGAAAATTACTATAAAATAAACTACACCAAATGAAAGTGCTCAGAACCAGCTTTTCGGCGATATCTCGTTTGCCCGATTTCGATACCGTATGCCCAAGTTATAGCCAAAAGAAAAAAAACTGCTCTTTTAGAAGAAACTAGGGTTAGGAGGGGCAAAGAGGGCCGTACGGCCACTGACGTCATGCTAACGTTAGTGGTTCATGAGCTTAAAATTGACGGCCGTCTGGCCGTCACCGCAAAAAATTGGCCCCTTGCAAAAAAAATTCGGAGCCCTTGGTTCGGCATATGACCACGGGCTAAGCTCGAAGGGGCTGGATCGGTGGTAGAGGCAGAGCCCCTGGTCCCCATATGACCGCGCTGGAGGATATGAGCCCTCGGGGGCTGGCGGGGTTGGTGGGGAGCCCTGTTCTCCATATGGCCGGGGGCCAGGCGTTTGAAGCCCACGGGGGCTGGGGAGATCAGCGGCGGTGCGCTGGGGGCGCCGCCCGGTGGCCGCCGCTCCTGGTGGCCGCCGAGTGGCGCGACGGTGGGCGCCTGCCTTCTGTGCGGGCGGCGCACAAAAATAATAAAAATTTTCATTTTTTTTTTAAATTTTTCAAACAAACGTTCCTCGATCTGCGTGCTGGGGAGGCCGTACGGCCCCTTAGACAAATTTTTTTTGCCTCCCAGATCAACTGCACGAAAATGGATGATTTGACAGGCATTTCTAGGGTTTTGGGACGCTGTGAACACGATGGCGACGTCCGTTTGAGCCCATTGTGTCCCAAAAAAATGGCTACCCCCAGATCTTGCAGAAAAGATGCCTGTGGAAACCCTTGCACCCGAAAGTCACATAGAGGCCATATCTTCAGAACACGAACAAGTAGTTGTAGCTCTGGAGCTCTGATACCATGTTAGAATCCAAGATCACCTGCATGCAAGATGAATACCTGTCACATGCAAAAGATATGAAGAGCCAAAAAGATGTTCTCTGAACCTCAAATTGAAAATGCATTAAGAGAATTGATTATTACAAAGTGATCAATCATTATGAAGGAGATCAAGAAACCCTAAAAGGGAAACCCTAAATGAAACCCTAGTGTGCACACTTAATAATTAATAATTAATTATTAATGTGCCTAAGTTTAGCTTAAGTAATAAAGAGGAATAAGTGACTTAATTAATTAATCAATGTGATGTAATTAATTAAGCATAATAACTTATAACTCTAACATTGTAGAGTAGAAAAATGTATCCCTCTACATTTTCACACTTGTTTGGGCCCTCCCTACTAAAATTGGGCTTCTTTATGCCTTATTTGGTTCTATTTTGCATCCACAAGCCTCATTTAATATATCTTTCTAAGGTTGATCCTGACACATCAAATAGCCAATCATAATTTAATGATTTTGGATTGTATGGCTCAAATTTAGTGATCTAGGACTCATACATCACCTTGGGCGTATGGGTCCCACCTAAGTTTTGTGGCTTAAACCTGAATTTGGCACAGAACTTAACATTTCTTGAAATTTGTGTCCCAAGCTTAGTCTATTGGGACTCATACGCCCCAATTGACATATGAGTTTCACTTAGCTTAGACCTATTTTAAATTCAAATTATTGGTGAAATTTTATTCTCCTAGATTTGATGTCAGCTTGTAATATTGTAATTTCAATAAATTTGGCATAAACAAGTATAAATACAAGGTTATTTCACATATTTTCTCCTAACAAGCAATCTAGCATCCTAGAACTTCATAAGCAATCAAGATCACTTTCACAAGAGTTTACAAGAGCATTCAATATAATTCAAGAGTTGATTATCAAGCATTTTGGAGCATTATTCAAGAATCAAGCATCATGTCAAAGTCATCATGTATCTGTTAGAGTAAAAGGTTTATTACTTAATTATTTTAATTAAGTTACCTTTTATATTTCTCTTAAGATAAACTTAGTTTGCATTTTGTAGGCATTTAATAATTATTCTAATTATTAAATGCATCCCTTTTAGGTTACACTTTAGGGTTTCTTGATCTTCTTCATAAGGATTGATTTCTTTGTATTATTTCAATTCAATTAATACAATTTCTCTTAAAGCTTGTAGAGCACCTTTGCTTTTTTGTCTCCATCTCTTCCTTTCTGTGACAAGTTATTTGCATGCAGGTGGTCTTCAGGTTATGTGAAGTTAGCTTTCTCAACTTCTACAGCATCATGTTTGTTTTTGAGCTAACATTTGTGATGTAGGTTCTTATGACTCAAGAAATCATTCAAGTCAAGATCCATAAGATACAAGAAAGAATCAAGATCTATATTCATGCTAGCTGTTACATACAAGATTGCAACCTTCATATCAAGGGTTTGGTGAGTTACAACATAGCTTTTTTGTTCATTCATCATTCCTTCATTTTATTTCCATTCATTTCAAGGTTTGACCAAGGAAAATCCCTATCTGCTAATAAAACAAAAAATTTCCCTCTCTTTGATGTGTGAATTGTAGATTTATGTTGAAGATCCATTGAACATAAATATTGGAGAAAGTTGTCAAAGTTGTCATCTACATTGCAAGATCAGGAAAGTCGCCTACATGTTGCAATTAAGTGTTTTAGAATTGAAGATTTGATAGGAGAGAAGATATAGGAGAACATTAGAGGATATCAGAGTTTCAAATCAACCCTGATACTGGGACTAAATCACAACTTGTGGCATATGAGTTCGAGTATACCAGATTTCAGGCATTTTTTGTAGATCCTGGTTTAGTAGTTCTAGATTCTAGTTTCGCCTTGAAACCCTAATCTGGGACTAAATCACCCCTACTGGTGTATGATTCCTAATGTGCATTAAAAGTTAGATTCTTGAGATTTCATACCTTATTTCGAGCTTCTTCAGTTTTCTAGGTGCCCCTCTATCCTTTCTCGGTTCATTCTTCTGATTTTCAATTTCATATCTTGGGTTGCATAGTTATTACATATCATTGCATTTCTTTCTTTCAAAGCCTTTTCTTGGTGGTGAACCCCCTTTTAGTCTATAATTACACCCCTAGGACACCCTATTGCAGATCTATTTTCCTAATTCCATCCTTAGATTGAGGTACATCTAGGGTTTCCTTGAATGAAAATTGAAGGAAATTGGTGGAGGAATCCTAATCCACCTTTAGTTTTATCTCCCAAAACATAGAGCACCGATTTTATATGTTTCGTGTTTATTTATGCATTATACAATTTATGGTATTTAATAAATTATTCATATTATATAAATGAAAATTTACTACTAAACTAGTAGTATATATAATGATTATGTAATTAATAAACAATGTATCAATAGACTTGTAATACTTATTTTCATAATTCTTAGACATTTGTTTGAAATGAAAAATTTAGATATTTGATTTAAATATTTTATGTCTTAAATTCTTTGTTCTAAGGGAGGAGAAAATGTTGACCTTTTATTTAGAAAATTTGCTAAAAATTTTTTATTTAAAAGGTAAATTAGCTTCACACAAAAGGTTTCTAACCATAAAGAAATAAAGAAAAATCAGGTTTTGGTGTTGGAATTTGAATGAGAAACAAAGAAAAACTAAAATATACCACCAAGTTTCAAGGAAAGGGCAGGAGAAGCTCACGTTGCATAGTAATTTTAGGGTTAACTTCATGTTTGAACAACATTCATGGAGAAGGGTAAATCTGAAGAGAACTCCATGTTGAAGATGAATACTATGGTTTTTCTCTTGTTGAAGTTGAAGTGAAGAGATGGTTTTACTGAGGATTGAAAAAAGATATATGGTTCCTAACTCCTAGGTACCTCCCATGCTGCCAGTTGAAAGATCTAAAGACTTTGCATGCATTTCCCATGCATAAAATTTCCAAGTACACCTCAAAGGCCTTATGTTGTTGAGAAATTCTTGTTTTCTTCTATAAAAAGAGGTTACATTTAGGCTGTTGAAACCCTAGATACAGTGATAAACTTTCAATAGAATATTTGAAATAGGGTTAATTGACAACCCTTTACTAAGGAGTGGCATCTTGAAACAATGGATAATAGTCCATATTGAATGGAATCAAATAGCGGTGCACTTTGATCTTTATGAAAGTCATGAGATATTCCAAAATGATAGTGGGTTTCTTTAGTAGACACCTTTGAACACCTTAGGAGTGTTTCAGACATAGTAAAGAAGAGATAGGATAGTTTGTGGCTCAAAGAAGCATTAAAACCTAAGTCTATTTTCTATGAGGAGGTAGCAAACCTTGCTTAGGGTTCACTGTCAAGATTTTGATGATAGTACCTTGAGACCTTTGAGACAAGAGGATGGTCAAAGTATGAAAAGGAAACCATCTAAAAAGCTAGTGCAATAAAACATTTCCCTTTGATGTAGGGATTGTCCTCTTCCTTTTATATTTTTTCATCCTTAATCACTTCACCTCATAGTCTTGTTTACTTGTAGTCACTAATTTTTCATGTGAACCTCAAGACACTGTCATCAAGCATTGACAGTGAAAGCTTGAGCAATGTTTACTATCAATACATAGAAGATAGACCTAAATTTCAAAGCATGCATCTCCAACATGCTACCCTTTTATAAATATTATCACTCCTTTTTAAGACTTTCACCTTGTATTGGCTTTGATTGTGAATTTACAAAGTGACTATCCTATTCTCATTTCATAGGAGATTGGTTATGTAATTCCCTTATGAAAGTCTTCAACTATTCCTTGATCTAACTACCACTGCATTCTCCTTCACTGTACAGGGTTTGGCTTCATTTCCTTATCATTCACTTCCATTCCTTTGCACATAGAAAATTGTCCCTTAAAGGCTACAATACAAACACTCACATGAATTTTTTGCAATCGCAATACAAACTTATCATGTGAAACCTCAAATAGAACAAGTAAATAGGAATACACCCAATACTCTTCTCAAAGCTTTAAGAAAATTGATGAAATTCCAAAAATAAAACACAAGATACCAAGAATGTATTATGCCCTTTTAATTTGATTGTCATACTTATCCTATGAATTTTCCTCATAGGCATATCATTGTTCTTGAATATTTCCCTTCATTAAAACTACCAACCATTATCCCTAACCATGATTGGTTGCATCTTGACTTTTATAGACCCCTTTATTGAAAGTCACTTGAAAACTTCCCTCTCCAAACTTGTCCAAAATTATCCACACTACATTGAATGTGAATGTGTTGGCTGTGACCTTTAGACTACCCCTTTTGACTAGTGCATGTTCTAGAAAAGAGTATAGGACTGTCTCTTATATTTGTTTAGACTAAGGGTAAAAGCAAGAAGTTGAGTACATGAAGAGGGGAAATCTCAGGAAAAAAAAATCACAAGAAACGTGTACACGTTACGGCTCGGGTACCAGGGCTTGGATTCAAACGCGTATGCATTTAGGCTCGTGTACGTGAACCTAAAACGTGTACGCATTTCAAGAATTTTTTTTTTTTAAATAAACAACTGTAATTCATTTTTCACCATTCTGAGGTGGGACAGAGAAGGAGAAAGGAGAGTGCGTATGTGCTTTAGAGGCCACAAAATTTTGACTACCACCTCCTCCCATTGACACTAGCGACCTTGTCGACCTCCAAGTTAGTTGAATTCTTAATTTTTTTTTGCTTTCTATCTTTTTTTTTGTTTTTTAATTAGTATTCAATTTTTGTTTGTTTAGTGTATTTTAATTCAATGTTTTATTGTTTTTAATTGCATTTTTAAAAAACCAAAAACGTCAACGAAACAAAAAAATTTAAATTGTAAATTGAAAACCGTAAAAGCTAAACCTAAATTGAACACATTTAAAACTTAGAAATTTCAAAACCCTAGAAACCCTAGTTTACAAAATTTACATAGGTTAATCTTTGGACATAAACCCTAAAACGTAAACCTAAAACCCTATTTACCCTAATTTACGTAAACCTAAAATGGACTATTTACCCTAATTTACGTAAAACTAAAATGGGCTATAGATAGACTATGTGCAATATGGATAGAGATAGACACATAAATGTTATTAAATCAAATAAATATTAAAATGTGAAACATGAATGATTTCTACCCATTTATCTTATTTGGATGAGATCCTTTGTGAATTATGTAAGGATGCATTATGATCATATTTAAGCCTTAATTTATAGGATGTTATTCATAAGATCTATAGGACAAGTGTGTAATCTAATTCCTATTTTAACTCTCATTTGTAGTGGCATTGTTCTAGATTAGGAAAACTAAATGTTGTACTTTCTCTAAACTAGTGTGTCAAAGCTAACTTGTAGCATGAACATTTCAATTTGGAATTTAATTCAAATTACTTTTTTGAGAAACTTGTAGTTTAGGGTTTAGGGTTTAGATCTCCTCTTCCTTTTTAAATCATGTCCAAGAGTGATTAGAGGTCCAAATAGGTTCAAAATCCATCATAACTCAACAACTTACTTATAATTGAAATCTAAAATTCCTAATTGTTGATATATTGAAGCTATTCCTAGAATGTCACATATTTTATTCAAAGCACTAAGTTTAGGTGGTAGGGTTTCTCATTTACTTGTAAAAATTTATTCATGTGTCTTCTATATGTTTTCATGTCATCAAATCTCTAAATCTAAACCCTAAACCCTAATTTAGCATTCATTTTGTTGTAAGACCTTATAATTAAATTTGGTTGCCTTTCAATTCTATAACCAAATGTTTATTTTCTAAGATTATTTATTTATTGAATTGATTAATTGATTCCTCACTTAGTGGCAGTTAGGTTATTTTTTTGAAAATCCATGCATGTCTAGAATTTATATAAATATTCAAAGGAAGAGTCTATTTCATAGAAATGTTTCAAAAAATATATGATTAGAAAAAAAATTGGGTCTAGGGTTTAGGGTTTAGATCTCCTCTTCCTTTTTAAATCATACAAGAGTGCTTGGAGGTCCAAATAGGTTCAAAATCCATCATGTGTCTTCTATATGTTTTCATGTCATCAAATCTATAAATCTAAACCCTAAACCCTTATTTAGCATTCATTTTGTTGTAGGACCTTAAAATTAAATTTGGTTGCCTTAGGCAACTCCACCAAATTTTATTCCCTTAAGCCATGGAACATTTTTTCCTAGTCCACCTTACTAGATATAGATCCCCTTAAGCCATCCTATAACCCTAAATCATAAATCGATGTCTTAAGGGGTCTTAATATGACATTTCTTAAGGGGATCAAAGAATTTCTCAAAATTTGGTGAGTAGAGCTCAAGCTCATCTTTGTTTATTTTGTATGTATTGCAATTAGGTCACTAGCATATATCTATGTGTCCCTTTTAATGTATTCTATTAATTTTTCATTCTTATCTTTAGTATTCTTTGAAAACAATGAATGAGATTATAAATTTTAATGTTAGTGTTAAACTTATAATTTCTTCTTAACTACTTTGTCCCACTATAGAGATCTTGTGTCTCTTAGATGAGTTCTTGAGAGTTAGTTAGGCCAACTTGTATAGTGAAGTTGAAATAAAGAGATTGTGTAAGAGTTATTATCTATTTTAGGATGGGTCAACACATGTGAGAGTCATAAAAAATTACTTACCATAGTATTTTCATGCATTATTAGTGACTATGGTGTTGCCATTTTGTTATTTCCTAGGAATCCTTATGTCTATATATTGGATTCTTGGGGTAGAAGATGTATGCAATGTATCTTATAGAGTTATTCTATCCTTTTTTTTAATAGGATTAGGATTTTTGATATCATTGTTGTATTCTATAGAATCCCTATGAGTATATTATAACCATAAATCATCTAACAATGCATTGAGTTGTGTGGTAAATTAGAGGATAGTTATTCTTGAAATAGGATTCATAAAGTATATTTATATCTCTTTCCTTCTTATAGTTGCATATATTCTTATTTCTCTCTTTTTTCATGTTGGGTTCTTTCTTTTGGCTTCTTAGTTACATGAGAAAGTACTAGTTGTTTTGAATACTATTTAAAGTTCTTATGTTGGTTGCAGTCTTTAAATCCATGGTTAAATAGAAGAATTGGATTATTGTTCACCCTCATTACATGTTAGTTGTAGAGTTGATCTCTTAGTGACCTAGAAGCTCCCAAAAAACCTTGTTCTTCTATTTGGATGTACAAAGTGATGGTTGTGGAATATTTTGGTTGCTTAAATTTCCTAGATAACCCTCTAGCATTTTTAGATATTTGTACTTGCATGTTATAGATTCATGATATTTGTACTTGCATTTTTCTGATTGTTGAGAATGAATAATTTTTCCTTCACTTTGGGATTAGCTAGACCTAGGAGAGTATTCCTAGAGGTAGCCTTTAACAATATTTAATCACAAATAAAGATATATAAAATATAAAAAGCTATAATAGTATCTATATACATGAAATTTGAAAATTTAGATAAATCAATTTATGTCCTCAGATTTAATTAAATTTTGTCATACTTGATTAATACATCTATTCATTTTGAATTGTATGACCTTAAAATGAAATTTGGTTGCCTTAGGAAACTTCACCAAATTTTATTCCCTTAAGCCATGGACCATTTTGTCCTAGGACCTTACTACACATAGATCCCCTTAAGCCATCCTATACCCTAAATCGTAAATCGATGTCTTAAGGGGGAATTTGACATTTCTTAAGGGGATGAATTTGGTGAATATATCTATGTGTCCCTTTCAATGTCTTCTATTAATTTTTCATTCTTATCTTTAGTATTATTTGAAAATAATGAATGAGATTAAATAAATTTTAATAAAACCCCATAATTTCATAAATCTACCCTTCATATTAACAACTGTTAGAGTAAAGTAATTAATTAACTTTACTCTCCTCTTGAGATTTCACTTTATGCACACATATTAGTCATTTAATAATTAATATTTAATTATTAAATGCACTCACCTTAGGGTTAGGTTTTCCTTTTTGGTGTTGATCTCCTTTATAAGGATTGATCTCTTGTATTGTATTCACTTCTTGATTCATTTTTTCTCTGATAATACATCTTGCACTTTGTCAGAGCCAAAACCCTTGTTTTGTTCTCTCTCTTTCTCTGTGACAGGTTTCTTGCATGTAGTGTTCTTTACGTTCTATGGATTTGTATTTCTCAAATCCTACATAGTATCAGAGCTAGATCTGCTGTAGCTTGTTCAGTTTTTGAAAGATTTAGAGATCTAGGTTTTGGTTGCATGAGATCTATGTTTGTCTTTTTTTTAATTTGGAATAGGGGGGAGAGGGGGGGGGGTTCTTTTTTCTAGAGCACTTTGAGCCCAAACGGGCCTCACCGTTGAGCTCACAGCATCTAAAATCCCCTATTTTCATATAAAATTTGTCCAGTTTGGCCACAGTCGACTGAAAAGGAATTTTTTTTTTGCCCCAGAGCTGTACGGCCCCAGGGCATGTAGTTCAAAGCGAAAAAATAAAAATAAAAATAAAAATAAAGGGAAGTTTTTTTTTAAATTCAGGCGCCACCCGTTCAGACTGGTCGCGCCACCGGTGCGCAGCCTGGTGGCCACCGCCGCCGGCGGTAACAGCCGGTCGCGGCCAGACAACGACCACCACGCTCTAGAGGACCAAATTGGAGATTTTGGAGCTACTTTACGAAATCAGGTGTTAAATGGACGTTTTAGCTCTATTTTTTGGAAACAAATAGTTGTTGGAAAGCTGCTTCTGGCATCGATCTGATGGTGTAGGTGTGGGTTCTTCATTTTTCTATTTTGATGCTGTTTTACTCAGTCAAAGTCAGAACAAGATTTTTTCACTCCCGGAGCCGTATCTTTTGCATCCGAACTTTATTTTTTGTAAACGAATAGGCGTTGGAAAGGTGTTTTTGTGATATTTCTAGATCTGTCATTTATTTTTCTAGAATCTGCTCCAAGTACATTTTATTCAGTTTTTTGTGTTTTCACACATTTGTCAATTACTTGGACTTTTTGGCACCTGGAAATGATTTGTTTGCGTGGGATGGATTTATTTGATCTGATTTATTAGTATTGAGGTCAATTATTCTTAGATGTTTTAATTTGAAGAGTTATCATGGATTTTTCTACTCACCCTTCAGTTGTTTTTCTGGAACCGGGTAATTATGAGTCATGGGCAAAGGGCATACTTACACACTGTAGGTGGCTTAATATTTTTCCTTATTTGTATGATCTCATACCTAAACCAGCAACTTCAAAGGGAAAACTAGCTTGGGATATCATTAGAAATCACATAGTAGGACTTATATTGTCTAGTGTTGATTCTGACACTGTGTGGGCTATATCGGGCATTGATTGTCCTCACTCACTTTAGACACGTCTTTGGGAGATCTATGGAGACCCCAATCTCTGTCCATTCCTAGAGGATCCTGCTTCAGATTGTCTCTTACCCATTTCCTGGAGAGAGAATGCACCCTTTGATCATGATACTTTAAAGGAACTTGAGTATTTAGACACCCTTACATATTCTGATGAATTAGAGGATTGTCTCACAGTTCCTACTCTTCAGACTGAGGTTATACTTGTATAAGCATCTTTTCCTATCGTTCTTGATCAGTTTGATATTGCCTCTTCTTTGGCTCCTATTGATTCAGCTAAGCAGGACATCATACATCTTTCAGACATGGCTACTTGGGATTCTTTTTTCACAGACATTTCATTCTTGTTTGTTGAGTCTCACATTGTAGATTTGAAGGATTACTTTGAGGATTTTCAGCTCCTCTTTGTTGACAGCCATATTCCTGCTGTTAGCCCACCATCATCCGCGCATTCAGAGGTTGTAGTTCAAGAGTCTTCAGTTTAGTTTGGATTTGACATCTTTTGTTTCAGTTTAGACAGAGAGATTCTTCAGCATCATATCATGGCACACATCTTGAGACATCTTGGTTCTTCTCTTTTCACAGGGTTTCTTCGACATTTTCCTTTGGATCCGTTTCTTCCCAAGGGGAGGAATATTATTTGTCGCTTCAGGATATCTTTCTGGATTCTACATCAGGCATCTACCATTGCGACAGGAGTTTCTTCATTGTGGGGGGGCCTTCTAGTCTCTATTTCTCTTATGGAGACCATTGTATATGTACTTATATGATAGAAGCTATCTATGGGGGGTATCATGTTATCCACCTCCTATCCTTCTTTTCTTAGTGCATTATTTCTTTATCTCTTTTTGGAGTAGAGTTTTTCCCATGAGGTTTTCTCTATTTCTCCACTTTATAGAGATTTTGTTGTATTCGAGTACCTGATCAGGCCATGTTGTCGGGACCCTCTGTTGCATTGTAGTTCCTTTGCTTTCTTCTGCATTGTTTGTAGCTGTATTGTAGCTCATCTTAAGGGGGGGTGTTAGAGTAAAGTAATTAATTAACTTTACTCTCCTCTTAAGATTTCAATTTATGCACACATATTAGTCATTTAATAATTAATATTTAATTATTAAATGCACTCACCTTAGGGTTAGGTTTTCCTTTTTGGTGTTGATCTCCTTTATAAGGATTGATCTCTTGTATTGTATTCACTTCTTGATTCATTTTTTCTTTGATAATACATCTTGCACTTTGTCAGAGCCAAAACCCTTGTTTTGTTCTCTCTCTTTCTCTGTGACAGGTTTCTTGCATGCAATGTTCTTTGCATTCTGTGGATTTGTATTTCTCAAATCCTACAACAACCCCACACTAGACTCAATTTAATGTGTGGACATGCTATGAATTTTTAGTGTTATGGATTTTATAATTTTATAAATGAAATGGTATTCAAATAAAATATATTTTGAATTTGTGCATGTTCAATGTGATTTTTAAATAACTTTCGAATTATGTGCATTATTTAATTAGTTTGTTGATATATATTTTTTAATAGTTTAACATGCAGTTGCCATATTATTGCTCACATGGATCCATTGTTTAATTTAGAGGATTTTATGCCCAATCAATAAATTCCTATAGATCACATACATCCCAATCCACCACATGAACATAACCCTAACACACCTCCACATTCGCCACTGCCTAACCCCCCACCCCCTCCTGTAGTTGATGAAGATCAATTAAGAGAGAATATCCGAGAAAACCTCATTTTCATTCAAGGAAATATAGATCTCATAAAAAATGACCCTAGAGTCCCTCCCCATCTCGCACAGTTTGCATCTACGATGCAAACTATTATTGATTCTATTCGATCTACTAATGCAAACCTAGTTAGGTTCCATTAATGGAGAGAAGAAAGGAGACAATTCTATGTAGATGGATTGTCATATAAAGAAATCAATGACCTGAAAATTACCAAACAAGCCATGTGCCAATATTTTATTAATCCCCATACAAACCAACCCATTCCACCCACGAAAAAATGAATTTCAATTTTATGGTGTAGGCACCCGCAGATAGCTGCGTATTTTTGGGATAGATGGTGGATGGTGTTTGATACTCCACCACATGGCAACAGTGAGGTGCCCTTATACTTTTTGAGAAAGTTATGGGCTGAGTTTGAGTTGGGTAAAAAACCCAACTATTTTGATATGAGGTAATTTCAGGGAGTGGGGCGTGGCATGCCCCAACATAGAGTAGGAGCACATGTCGATCCTCAGCGACGTGCTCCAATTTCTCCTATTGTTCCTCTTCCTTCTCCTAGTATTCTCGTTGCATTTCGGCAGCAAACCATGTTATCGACATTAGGAGAATTGAGTTCACTTTTAGGACATCTCACTCAGTAGACTACACACGCGGCCACTTAAGTGGCCAATAGAGAGCATGGAGGCTCAAGCTATAGGGATACTTAGGCATCCACTTCAGGAAATGCACATGCATCCGGGATGGGGTCATACCTGGATTTACTATATTCTGAGGATCGTCCTACACAGGTATGTTCATATTTTGAACTTAAATTCAATTCAAGTTTGAAATATGAAAAATCCATGTAAATAATAACATCAAACTCTATATATATAATATAATATTAATTCAATAAGTGTTTGGTGTAGACGCATGATCACATGATGCCTAAAAATCAATATGATCATCGTGTACATATGTCGAGTGCTATAGATCTGGGCTCACCTTTTGGAAAAGTACTTGAACCAATATATATTAAATAATTTGTGTGGATATATATCTAATTTAATTTGAATTTGTATACGTGCACAAATTGATATATTATATCTAGATGCAGGGAGGTCATACAATACCTAGTACTAACCAACCACAAGTTACAATGGTGAGCACTCCTGAGACATCATCAACTCAGGTGTGTGCTTTCAAAAGTTTGTTAATTTTAAACTAAATAGACATCATAGATCTAATTTAATTTTTCATTTACATAGACATGTGTCAATGATCTATACGAACTGTTGTACATCTATATGTAGGAATTTCATGAGATACCCATGGCAGGCCGCGCACCTGAGACATCATTGGCATTTATGCATGGGAAATCTTAGGTGCATGATCATGAGGTCATATCATTCGAGGTTGTAAAATTTACTTTAAATCTCCTATACAATTTTTACAGACCTTTTAAATATATATATATATATATTCGAGGTTTTCACAAATTGTTTGCTTTATATGAATATGCAGTATATAGTAGATCAAGTATTTGCATCTTCGCAAGTGACAATTATGCTACCCATTGAAGAAAATATGCCAATTACAGATTCACATGATCATATGGTAATTTATGCATACTAGAAATTATTTTTACTATATAAATACTAGATATTTAATTAAATTTATTTTTATCTAAAAGTTTATATTTTCAAGTTTCAATATGTTTAATTATATCAAAATTTCTAAATAAATTTAAATCTAATTTCCAGTTTCTTGTACTCTTTTACAGCATGATGCGGGTACATCTAGTCAACATGGAACAAAGAGGAGGCTTGATTTGACCGATCAGCCTGAAAGTTAGATGGTTTTATATTTTATGGACTATATGTGTTGGACTTGACATATAAATTCCATGGACTAACTATCTCTAGTTTTACTTTGAACATGTTATTATCATATTTGTGTTTATTTATATCAATTGACTTTAATATGATGATTATATATGCACTCAATTATGATATCTTGTTATGTTCATTTTCATGATTATATGCACTCATACATTAGACTATTTATATTTTATCTAATTTTCAAGTATTACATGCACTATATAAATTCTTATCTAGAATCAAATTTAATATATATAATTTATCACATGGTTAGGTGACAAATTAAAACATTCCTTAAATAGTTTAGATCATATTCATAATAAATTAAGGGAAGGTTATTTTAACTATTTTCCAATTAGATAGCAAATATTTGAATCAATAAACAAAAAACCATCTCCTTGTATGTATAAAATGTATAATCTATACAATTGAATAATTATATAAAATTTGGTAAATACAAGACATGAAATGTATAATCTATAAAATTGGAACAAGATATTTAAAAAGTGACATTGAACAAACATATATAATGTATATCAAGATGTTTATTACAACTATATAATATGATGAAACATATATGTGCATGTAGATACAATTAAAACTTATCAACTTTTAGGTGAAGACCAAAAATTGACATTTACATAGTCTCTTGATAAAATAATTTTTCAGTTCAACAATCACTTTGTAGATCAACTTGATGAGAACCTGCAAAAATAATTAATGCAAGTAACTACAATTTTTTATGAGTCTACAATTTTTATGAGTCATTTAAGAAAAAAATGCATGCGAGAAAAGAATAGTATATAGTAAATTCCATACAAATTCAAAAGATGTTTGCCATAGGATGGATTAAGGGGGCCTAAGAGGATATATAGCTTAAGGGGGGTCTTAAGAGAATGGCTTAAGGGGAGTTAAGAGGATGGTTTAAGAGGATGCATCTCATGAATCTTAGGATATGGCTTAACAGGTCCTAAGAGGATGGCTTAAGGGGAATTATGAGAGTCCTTTAATAGGATGGCTTAAGGGGATGTAAGAGGGTGGATTAAGGGGAGTTGATAAAATGACTCAAAGGGATGTAAGAGAGTGGATTAAGGGGAG
>VDFB02295256.1:0-37165 GCA_007258455.2 Sequoia sempervirens
AAGCAGCAAGCAATTATTGAATGATGTATTACTGAAAATGAAGTGCAAAGATGCAAGATGCACTCTCCCAACTGCCAAAACATCCAAGTAATTGCCAAACAACCCATCGGGCCAAATCTGGACTAACTAATAAACTTGGGACAGATACAGAAAAATTGCATGGACAGCAACCTAGAGCTCCTCAATACCTTTCCGACGCTTCAAACGAGGCGAAAAACAGAGATTGTGGCAATTAAAAGTTATGAGCTTGGAAGTCCAAAAACAACATCTGACTTCAAACAGAAATAAATGCAGTAAAACAGAAAATTACTATAAAATAAACTACACCAAATGAAAGTGCTCAGAACCAGCTTTTCGGCGATATCTCGTTTGCCCGATTTCGATACCGTATGCCCAAGTTATAGCCAAAAGAAAAAAAACTGCTCTTTTAGAAGAAACTAGGGTTAGGAGGGGCAAAGAGGGCCGTACGGCCACTGACGTCATGCTAACGTTAGTGGTTCATGAGCTTAAAATTGACGGCCGTCTGGCCGTCACCGCAAAAAATTGGCCCCTTGCAAAAAAAATTCGGAGCCCTTGGTTCGGCATATGACCACGGGCTAAGCTCGAAGGGGCTGGATCGGTGGTAGAGGCAGAGCCCCTGGTCCCCATATGACCGCGCTGGAGGATATGAGCCCTCGGGGGCTGGCGGGGTTGGTGGGGAGCCCTGTTCTCCATATGGCCGGGGGCCAGGCGTTTGAAGCCGCAGTGGAGATCGGCTGGCGGTCTTGTGCGAGAGCCGCCGGTGGCAGCGCTCGGTGGCATGGGGTAAGCGCTGACTTGATTGAGCGCCACTTATGCGATATGACACAAAAACAATAAAATTTTCATTTTTTTAAATTTTCCAGCAAGCGTTCCCTCGATACACTGGCGTCTTTGGGGAGGCCGTACGGCCCCTTAGACAAATTTTTTTTGCCTCCCAGATCAACTGCACGAAAATGGATGATTTGACAGGCATTTCTAGGGTTTTGGGACGCTGTGAACACGATGGCGACGTCCGTTTGAGCCCATTGTGTCCCAAAAAAATGGCTACCCCCAGATCTTGCAGAAAAGATGCCTGTGGAAACCCTTGCACCCGAAAGTCACATAGAGGCCATATCTTCAGAACACGAACAAGTAGTTGTAGCTCTGGAGCTCTGATACCATGTTAGAATCCAAGATCACCTGCATGCAAGATGAATACCTGTCACATGCAAAAGATATGAAGAGCCAAAAAGATGTTCTCTGAACCTCAAATTGAAAATGCATTAAGAGAATTGATTATTACAAAGTGATCAATCATTATGAAGGAGATCAAGAAACCCTAAAAGGGAAACCCTAAATGAAACCCTAGTGTGCACACTTAATAATTAATAATTAATTATTAATGTGCCTAAGTTTAGCTTAAGTAATAAAGAGGAATAAGTGACTTAATTAATTAATCAATGTGATGTAATTAATTAAGCATAATAACTTATAACTCTAACATTGTAGAGTAGAAAAATGTATCCCTCTACATTTTCACACTTGTTTGGGCCCTCCCTACTAAAATTGGGCTTCTTTATGCCTTATTTGGTTCTATTTTGCATCCACAAGCCTCATTTAATATATCTTTCTAAGGTTGATCCTGACACATCAAATAGCCAATCATAATTTAATGATTTTGGATTGTATGGCTCAAATTTAGTGATCTAGGACTCATACATCACCTTGGGCGTATGGGTCCCACCTAAGTTTTGTGGCTTAAACCTGAATTTGGCACAGAACTTAACATTTCTTGAAATTTGTGTCCCAAGCTTAGTCTATTGGGACTCATACGCCCCAATTGACATATGAGTTTCACTTAGCTTAGACCTATTTTAAATTCAAATTATTGGTGAAATTTTATTCTCCTAGATTTGATGTCAGCTTGTAATATTGTAATTTCAATAAATTTGGCATAAACAAGTATAAATACAAGGTTATTTCACATATTTTCTCCTAACAAGCAATCTAGCATCCTAGAACTTCATAAGCAATCAAGATCACTTTCACAAGAGTTTACAAGAGCATTCAATATAATTCAAGAGTTGATTATCAAGCATTTTGGAGCATTATTCAAGAATCAAGCATCATGTCAAAGTCATCATGTATCTGTTAGAGTAAAAGGTTTATTACTTAATTATTTTAATTAAGTTACCTTTTATATTTCTCTTAAGATAAACTTAGTTTGCATTTTGTAGGCATTTAATAATTATTCTAATTATTAAATGCATCCCTTTTAGGTTACACTTTAGGGTTTCTTGATCTTCTTCATAAGGATTGATTTCTTTGTATTATTTCAATTCAATTAATACAATTTCTCTTAAAGCTTGTAGAGCACCTTTGCTTTTTTGTCTCCATCTCTTCCTTTCTGTGACAAGTTATTTGCATGCAGGTGGTCTTCAGGTTATGTGAAGTTAGCTTTCTCAACTTCTACAGCATCATGTTTGTTTTTGAGCTAACATTTGTGATGTAGGTTCTTATGACTCAAGAAATCATTCAAGTCAAGATCCATAAGATACAAGAAAGAATCAAGATCTATATTCATGCTAGCTGTTACATACAAGATTGCAACCTTCATATCAAGGGTTTGGTGAGTTACAACATAGCTTTTTTGTTCATTCATCATTCCTTCATTTTATTTCCATTCATTTCAAGGTTTGACCAAGGAAAATCCCTATCTGCTAATAAAACAAAAAATTTCCCTCTCTTTGATGTGTGAATTGTAGATTTATGTTGAAGATCCATTGAACATAAATATTGGAGAAAGTTGTCAAAGTTGTCATCTACATTGCAAGATCAGGAAAGTCGCCTACATGTTGCAATTAAGTGTTTTAGAATTGAAGATTTGATAGGAGAGAAGATATAGGAGAACATTAGAGGATATCAGAGTTTCAAATCAACCCTGATACTGGGACTAAATCACAACTTGTGGCATATGAGTTCGAGTATACCAGATTTCAGGCATTTTTTGTAGATCCTGGTTTAGTAGTTCTAGATTCTAGTTTCGCCTTGAAACCCTAATCTGGGACTAAATCACCCCTACTGGTGTATGATTCCTAATGTGCATTAAAAGTTAGATTCTTGAGATTTCATACCTTATTTCGAGCTTCTTCAGTTTTCTAGGTGCCCCTCTATCCTTTCTCGGTTCATTCTTCTGATTTTCAATTTCATATCTTGGGTTGCATAGTTATTACATATCATTGCATTTCTTTCTTTCAAAGCCTTTTCTTGGTGGTGAACCCCCTTTTAGTCTATAATTACACCCCTAGGACACCCTATTGCAGATCTATTTTCCTAATTCCATCCTTAGATTGAGGTACATCTAGGGTTTCCTTGAATGAAAATTGAAGGAAATTGGTGGAGGAATCCTAATCCACCTTTAGTTTTATCTCCCAAAACATAGAGCACCGATTTTATATGTTTCGTGTTTATTTATGCATTATACAATTTATGGTATTTAATAAATTATTCATATTATATAAATGAAAATTTACTACTAAACTAGTAGTATATATAATGATTATGTAATTAATAAACAATGTATCAATAGACTTGTAATACTTATTTTCATAATTCTTAGACATTTGTTTGAAATGAAAAATTTAGATATTTGATTTAAATATTTTATGTCTTAAATTCTTTGTTCTAAGGGAGGAGAAAATGTTGACCTTTTATTTAGAAAATTTGCTAAAAATTTTTTATTTAAAAGGTAAATTAGCTTCACACAAAAGGTTTCTAACCATAAAGAAATAAAGAAAAATCAGGTTTTGGTGTTGGAATTTGAATGAGAAACAAAGAAAAACTAAAATATACCACCAAGTTTCAAGGAAAGGGCAGGAGAAGCTCACGTTGCATAGTAATTTTAGGGTTAACTTCATGTTTGAACAACATTCATGGAGAAGGGTAAATCTGAAGAGAACTCCATGTTGAAGATGAATACTATGGTTTTTCTCTTGTTGAAGTTGAAGTGAAGAGATGGTTTTACTGAGGATTGAAAAAAGATATATGGTTCCTAACTCCTAGGTACCTCCCATGCTGCCAGTTGAAAGATCTAAAGACTTTGCATGCATTTCCCATGCATAAAATTTCCAAGTACACCTCAAAGGCCTTATGTTGTTGAGAAATTCTTGTTTTCTTCTATAAAAAGAGGTTACATTTAGGCTGTTGAAACCCTAGATACAGTGATAAACTTTCAATAGAATATTTGAAATAGGGTTAATTGACAACCCTTTACTAAGGAGTGGCATCTTGAAACAATGGATAATAGTCCATATTGAATGGAATCAAATAGCGGTGCACTTTGATCTTTATGAAAGTCATGAGATATTCCAAAATGATAGTGGGTTTCTTTAGTAGACACCTTTGAACACCTTAGGAGTGTTTCAGACATAGTAAAGAAGAGATAGGATAGTTTGTGGCTCAAAGAAGCATTAAAACCTAAGTCTATTTTCTATGAGGAGGTAGCAAACCTTGCTTAGGGTTCACTGTCAAGATTTTGATGATAGTACCTTGAGACCTTTGAGACAAGAGGATGGTCAAAGTATGAAAAGGAAACCATCTAAAAAGCTAGTGCAATAAAACATTTCCCTTTGATGTAGGGATTGTCCTCTTCCTTTTATATTTTTTCATCCTTAATCACTTCACCTCATAGTCTTGTTTACTTGTAGTCACTAATTTTTCATGTGAACCTCAAGACACTGTCATCAAGCATTGACAGTGAAAGCTTGAGCAATGTTTACTATCAATACATAGAAGATAGACCTAAATTTCAAAGCATGCATCTCCAACATGCTACCCTTTTATAAATATTATCACTCCTTTTTAAGACTTTCACCTTGTATTGGCTTTGATTGTGAATTTACAAAGTGACTATCCTATTCTCATTTCATAGGAGATTGGTTATGTAATTCCCTTATGAAAGTCTTCAACTATTCCTTGATCTAACTACCACTGCATTCTCCTTCACTGTACAGGGTTTGGCTTCATTTCCTTATCATTCACTTCCATTCCTTTGCACATAGAAAATTGTCCCTTAAAGGCTACAATACAAACACTCACATGAATTTTTTGCAATCGCAATACAAACTTATCATGTGAAACCTCAAATAGAACAAGTAAATAGGAATACACCCAATACTCTTCTCAAAGCTTTAAGAAAATTGATGAAATTCCAAAAATAAAACACAAGATACCAAGAATGTATTATGCCCTTTTAATTTGATTGTCATACTTATCCTATGAATTTTCCTCATAGGCATATCATTGTTCTTGAATATTTCCCTTCATTAAAACTACCAACCATTATCCCTAACCATGATTGGTTGCATCTTGACTTTTATAGACCCCTTTATTGAAAGTCACTTGAAAACTTCCCTCTCCAAACTTGTCCAAAATTATCCACACTACATTGAATGTGAATGTGTTGGCTGTGACCTTTAGACTACCCCTTTTGACTAGTGCATGTTCTAGAAAAGAGTATAGGACTGTCTCTTATATTTGTTTAGACTAAGGGTAAAAGCAAGAAGTTGAGTACATGAAGAGGGGAAATCTCAGGAAAAAAAAATCACAAGAAACGTGTACACGTTACGGCTCGGGTACCAGGGCTTGGATTCAAACGCGTATGCATTTAGGCTCGTGTACGTGAACCTAAAACGTGTACGCATTTCAAGAATTTTTTTTTTTTAAATAAACAACTGTAATTCATTTTTCACCATTCTGAGGTGGGACAGAGAAGGAGAAAGGAGAGTGCGTATGTGCTTTAGAGGCCACAAAATTTTGACTACCACCTCCTCCCATTGACACTAGCGACCTTGTCGACCTCCAAGTTAGTTGAATTCTTAATTTTTTTTTGCTTTCTATCTTTTTTTTTGTTTTTTAATTAGTATTCAATTTTTGTTTGTTTAGTGTATTTTAATTCAATGTTTTATTGTTTTTAATTGCATTTTTAAAAATCCAAAAATGTCAACGAAACAAAAAAATTTAAATTGTAAATTGAAAACCGTAAAAGCTAAACCTAAATTGAACACATTTAAAACTTAGAAATTTCAAAACCCTAGAAACCCTAGTTTACAAAATTTACATAGGTTAATCTTTGGACATAAACCCTAAAACGTAAACCTAAAACCCTATTTACCCTAATTTAGGTAAACCTAAAATGGACTATTTACCCTAATTTACGTAAAACTAAAATGGGCTATAGATAGACTATGTGCAATATGGATAGAGCTAGACACATAAATGTTATTAAATCAAATAAATATTAAAATGTGAAACATGAATGATTTCTACCCATTTCTCTTATTTGGATGAGATCCTTTGTGAATTATGTAAGGATGCATTATGATCATATTTAAGCCTTAATTTATAGGATGTTATTCATAAGATCTATAGGACAAGTGTGTAATCTAATTCCTATTTTAACTCTCATATGTAGTGGCATTGTTCTAGATTAGGAAAACTAAATGTTGTACTTTCTCTAAACTAGTGTATCAAAGCTAACTTGTAGCATGAACATTTCAATTTGGAATTTAATTCAAATTACTTTTTTGAGAAACTTGTAGTTTAGGGTTTAGGGTTTAGATCTCCTCTTCCTTTTTAAATCATGTCCAAGAGTGATTAGAGGTCCAAATAGGTTCAAAATCCATCATAACTCAACAACTTACTTATAATTGAAATCTAAAATTCCTAATTGTTGATATATTGAAGCTATTCCTAGAATGTCACATATTTTATTCAAAGCACTAAGTTTAGGTGGTAGGGTTTCTCATTTACTTGTAAAAATTTATTCATGTGTCTTCTATATGTTTTCATGTCATCAAATCTCTAAATCTAAACCCTAAACCCTAATTTAGCATTCATTTTGTTGTAGGACCTTATAATTAAATTTGGTTGCCTTTCAATTCTATAACCAAATGTTTATTTTCTAAGATTATTTATTTATTGAATTGATTAATTGATTCCTCACTTAGTGGCAGTTAGGTTCTTTTTTTGAAAATCCATGCATGTCTAGAATTTATATAAATATTCAAAGGAAGAGTCTATTTCATAGAAATGTTTCAAAAAATATATGATTAGAAAAAAAATTGGGTCTAGGGTTTAGGGTTTAGATCTCCTCTTCCTTTTTAAATCATACAAGAGTGCTTGGAGGTCCAAATAGGTTCAAAATCCATCATGTGTCTTCTATATGTTTTCATGTCATCAAATCTATAAATCTAAACCCTAAACCCTTATTTAGCATTCATTTTGTTGTAGGACCTTAAAATTAAATTTGGTTGCCTTAGGCAACTCCACCAAATTTTATTCCCTTAAGCCATGGAACATTTTTTCCTAGTCCACCTTACTAGATATAGATCCCCTTAAGCCATCCTATAACCCTAAATCATAAATCGATGTCTTAAGGGGTCTTAATATGACATTTCTTAAGGGGATCAAAGAATTTCTCAAAATTTGGTGAGTAGAGCTCAAGCTCATCTTTGTTTATTTTGTATGTATTGCAATTAGGTCACTAGCATATATCTATGTGTCCCTTTTAATGTATTCTATTAATTTTTCATTCTTATCTTTAGTATTCTTTGAAAACAATGAATGAGATTATAAATTTTAATGTTAGTGTTAAACTTATAATTTCTTCTTAACTACTTTGTCCCACTATAGAGATCTTGTCTCTCTTAGATGAGTTCTTGAGAGTTAGTTAGGCCAACTTGTATAGTGAAGTTGAAATAAAGAGATTGTGTAAGAGTTATTATCTATTTTAGGATGGGTCAACACATGTGAGAGTCATAAAAAATTACTTACCATAGTATTTTCATGCATTATTAGTGACTGTGGTGTTGCCATTTTGTTATTTCCTAGGAATCCTTATGTCTATATATTGGATTCTTGGGGTAGAAGATGTATGCAATGTATCTTATAGAGTTATTCTATCCTTTTTTTTAATAGGATTAGGATTTTTGATATCATTGTTGTATTCTATAGAATCCCTATGAGTATATTATAACCATAAATCATCTAACAATGCATTGAGTTGTGTGGTAAATTAGAGGATAGTTATTCTTGAAATAGGATTCATAAAGTATATTTATATCTCTTTCCTTCTTATAGTTGCATATATTCTTATTTCTCTCTTTTTTCATGTTGGGTTCTTGCTTTTGGCTTCTTAGTTACATGAGAAAGTACTAGTTGTTTTGAATACTATTTAAAGTTCTTATGTTGGTTTCAGTCTTTAAATCCATGGTTAAATAGAAGAATTGGATTATTGTTCACCCTCATTACATGTTAGTTGTAGAGTTGATCTCTTAGTGACCTAGAAGCTCCCAAAAAACCTTGTTCTTCTATTTGGATGTACAAAGTGATGGTTGTGGAATATTTTGGTTGCTTAAATTTCCTAGATAACCCTCTAGCATTTTTAGATATTTGTACTTGCATGTTATAGATTCATGATATTTGTACTTGCATTTTTCTGATTGTTGAGAATGAATAATTTTTCCTTCACTTTGGGATTAGCTAGACCTAGGAGAGTATTCCTAGAGGTAGCCTTTAACAATATTTAATCACAAATAAAGATATATAAAATATAAAAAACTATAATAGTATCTATATACATGAAATTTGAAAATTTAGATAAATCAATTTATGTCCTCGGATTTAATTAAATTTTGTCATACTTGATTAATACATCTATTCATTTTGAATTGTATGACCTTAAAATGAAATTTGGTTGCCTTAGGAAACTTCACCAAATTTTATTCCCTTAAGCCATGGACCATTTTGTCCTAGGACCTTACTACACATAGATCCCCTTAAGCCATCTATACCCTAAATCGTAAATCGATGTCTTAAGGGGGAATTTGACATTTCTTAAGGGGATAAATTTGGTGAATATATCTATGTGTCCCTTTCAATGTCTTCTATTAATTTTTCATTCTTATCTTTAGTATTATTTGAAAATAATGAATGAGATTAAATAAATTTTAATAAAACCCCATAATTTCATAAATCTACCCTTCATATTAACAACTGTTAGAGTAAAATAATTAATTAACTTTACTCTCCTCTTAAGATTTCACTTTATGCACACATATTAGTCATTTAATAATTAATATTTAATTATTAAATGCACTCACCTTAGGGTTAGGTTTTCCTTTTTGGTGTTGATCTCCTTTATAAGGATTGATCTCTTGTATTGTATTCACTTCTTGATTCATTTTTTCTCTGATAATACATCTTGCACTTTGTCAGAGCCAAAACCCTTGTTTTGTTCTCTCTCTTTCTCTGTGACAGGTTTCTTGCATGCAGTGTTCTTTGCGTTCTATGGATTTGTTTTTCTCAAATCCTACATGGTATCAGAGCTAGATCTGCTGTAGCTTGTTCAGTTTTTGAAAGATTTAGAGATCTAGGTTTTGGTTGCATGAGATCTATGTTTGTCTTTTTTTTAATTTGGAATAGGGGGGAGAGGGGGGGGGGTTCTTTTTTCTAGAGCACTTTGAGCCCAAACGGGCCTCACCGTTGAGCTCACAGCATCTAAAATCCCCTATTTTCATATAAAATTTGTCCAGTTTGGCCACAGTCGACTGAAAAGGAATTTTTTTTTTGCCCCAGAGCTGTACGGCCCCAGGGCATGTAGTTCAAAGCGAAAAAATAAAAATAAAAATAAAAATAAAGGGAAGTTTTTTTTTAAATTCAGGCGCCACCCGTTCAGACTGGTCGCGCCACCGGTGCGCAGCCTGGTGGCCACCGCCGCCGGCGGTAACAGCCGGTCGCGGCCAGACAACGACCACCACGCTCTAGAGGACCAAATTGGAGATTTTGGAGCTACTTTACGAAATCAGGTGTTAAATGGACGTTTTAGCTCTATTTTTTGGAAACAAATAGTTGTTGGAAAGCTGCTTCTGGCATCGATCTGATGGTGTAGGTGTGGGTTCTTCATTTTTCTATTTTGATGCTGTTTTACTCAGTCAAAGTCAGAACAAGATTTTTTCACTCCCGGAGCCGTATCTTTTGCATCCGAACTTTATTTTTTGTAAACGAATAGGCGTTGGAAAGGTGTTTTTGTGATATTTCTAGATCTGTCATTTATTTTTCTAGAATCTGCTCCAAGTACATTTTATTCAGTTTTTTGTGTTTTCACACATTTGTCAATTACTTGGACTTTTTGGCACCTGGAAATGATTTGTTTGCGTGGGATGGATTTATTTGATCTGATTTATTAGTATTGAGGTCAATTATTCTTAGATGTTTTAATTTGAAGAGTTATCATGGATTTTTCTACTCACCCTTCAGTTGTTTTTCTGGAACCGGGTAATTATGAGTCATGGGCAAAGGGCATACTTACACACTGTAGGTGGCTTAATATTTTTCCTTATTTGTATGATCTCATACCTAAACCAGCAACTTCAAAGGGAAAACTAGCTTGGGATATCATTAGAAATCACATAGTAGGACTTATATTGTCTAGTGTTGATTCTGACACTGTGTGGGCTATATCGGGCATTGATTGTCCTCACTCACTTTAGACACGTCTTTGGGAGATCTATGGAGACCCCAATCTCTGTCCATTCCTAGAGGATCCTGCTTCAGATTGTCTCTTACCCATTTCCTGGAGAGAGAATGCACCCTTTGATCATGATACTTTAAAGGAACTTGAGTATTTAGACACCCTTACATATTCTGATGAATTAGAGGATTGTCTCACAGTTCCTACTCTTCAGACTGAGGTTATACTTGTATAAGCATCTTTTCCTATCGTTCTTGATCAGTTTGATATTGCCTCTTCTTTGGCTCCTATTGATTCAGCTAAGCAGGACATCATACATCTTTCAGACATGGCTACTTGGGATTCTTTTTTCACAGACATTTCATTCTTGTTTGTTGAGTCTCACATTGTAGATTTGAAGGATTACTTTGAGGATTTTCAGCTCCTCTTTGTTGACAGCCATATTCCTGCTGTTAGCCCACCATCATCCGCGCATTCAGAGGTTGTAGTTCAAGAGTCTTCAGTTTAGTTTGGATTTGACATCTTTTGTTTCAGTTTAGACAGAGAGATTCTTCAGCATCATATCATGGCACACATCTTGAGACATCTTGGTTCTTCTCTTTTCACAGGGTTTCTTCGACATTTTCCTTTGGATCCGTTTCTTCCCAAGGGGAGGAATATTATTTGTCGCTTCAGGATATCTTTCTGGATTCTACATCAGGCATCTACCATTGCGACAGGAGTTTCTTCATTGTGGGGGGGCCTTCTAGTCTCTATTTCTCTTATGGAGACCATTGTATATGTACTTATATGATAGAAGCTATCTATGGGGGGTATCATGTTATCCACCTCCTATCCTTCTTTTCTTAGTGCATTATTTCTTTATCTCTTTTTGGAGTAGAGTTTTTCCCATGAGGTTTTCTCTATTTCTCCACTTTATAGAGATTTTGTTGTATTCGAGTACCTGATCAGGCCATGTTGTCGGGACCCTCTGTTGCATTGTAGTTCCTTTGCTTTCTTCTGCATTGTTTGTAGCTGTATTGTAGCTCATCTTAAGGGGGGGTGTTAGAGTAAAGTAATTAATTAACTTTACTCTCCTCTTAAGATTTCAATTTATGCACACATATTAGTCATTTAATAATTAATATTTAATTATTAAATGCACTCACCTTAGGGTTAGGTTTTCCTTTTTGGTGTTGATCTCCTTTATAAGGATTGATCTCTTGTATTGTATTCACTTCTTGATTCATTTTTTCTTTGATAATACATCTTGCACTTTGTCAGAGCCAAAACCCTTGTTTTGTTCTCTCTCTTTCTCTGTGACAGGTTTCTTGCATGCAATGTTCTTTGCATTCTGTGGATTTGTATTTCTCAAATCCTACAACAACCCCACACTAGACTCAATTTAATGTGTGGACATGCTATGAATTTTTAGTGTTATGGATTTTATAATTTTATAAATGAAATGGTATTCAAATAAAATATATTTTGAATTTGTGCATGTTCAATGTGATTTTTAAATAACTTTCGAATTATGTGCATTATTTAATTAGTTTGTTGATATATATTTTTTAATAGTTTAACATGCAGTTGCCATATTATTGCTCACATGGATCCATTGTTTAATTTAGAGGATTTTATGCCCAATCAATAAATTCCTATAGATCACATACATCCCAATCCACCACATGAACATAACCCTAACACACCTCCACATTCGCCACTGCCTAACCCCCCACCCCCTCCTGTAGTTGATGAAGATCAATTAAGAGAGAATATCCGAGAAAACCTCATTTTCATTCAAGGAAATATAGATCTCATAAAAAATGACCCTAGAGTCCCTCCCCATCTCGCACAGTTTGCATCTACGATGCAAACTATTATTGATTCTATTCGATCTACTAATGCAAACCTAGTTAGGTTCCATTAATGGAGAGAAGAAAGGAGACAATTCTATGTAGATGGATTGTCATATAAAGAAATCAATGACCTGAAAATTACCAAACAAGCCATGTGCCAATATTTTATTAATCCCCATACAAACCAACCCATTCCACCCACGAAAAAATGAATTTCAATTTTATGGTGTAGGCACCCGCAGATAGCTGCGTATTTTTGGGATAGATGGTGGATGGTGTTTGATACTCCACCACATGGCAACAGTGAGGTGCCCTTATACTTTTTGAGAAAGTTATGGGCTGAGTTTGAGTTGGGTAAAAAACCCAACTATTTTGATATGAGGTAATTTCAGGGAGTGGGGCGTGGCATGCCCCAACATAGAGTAGGAGCACATGTCGATCCTCAGCGACGTGCTCCAATTTCTCCTATTGTTCCTCTTCCTTCTCCTAGTATTCTCGTTGCATTTCGGCAGCAAACCATGTTATCGACATTAGGAGAATTGAGTTCACTTTTAGGACATCTCACTCAGTAGACTACACACGCGGCCACTTAAGTGGCCAATAGAGAGCATGGAGGCTCAAGCTATAGGGATACTTAGGCATCCACTTCAGGAAATGCACATGCATCCGGGATGGGGTCATACCTGGATTTACTATATTCTGAGGATCGTCCTACACAGGTATGTTCATATTTTGAACTTAAATTCAATTCAAGTTTGAAATATGAAAAATCCATGTAAATAATAACATCAAACTCTATATATATAATATAATATTAATTCAATAAGTGTTTGGTGTAGACGCATGATCACATGATGCCTAAAAATCAATATGATCATCGTGTACATATGTCGAGTGCTATAGATCTGGGCTCACCTTTTGGAAAAGTACTTGAACCAATATATATTAAATAATTTGTGTGGATATATATCTAATTTAATTTGAATTTGTATACGTGCACAAATTGATATATTATATCTAGATGCAGGGAGGTCATACAATACCTAGTACTAACCAACCACAAGTTACAATGGTGAGCACTCCTGAGACATCATCAACTCAGGTGTGTGCTTTCAAAAGTTTGTTAATTTTAAACTAAATAGACATCATAGATCTAATTTAATTTTTCATTTACATAGACATGTGTCAATGATCTATACGAACTGTTGTACATCTATATGTAGGAATTTCATGAGATACCCATGGCAGGCCGCGCACCTGAGACATCATTGGCATTTATGCATGGGAAATCTTAGGTGCATGATCATGAGGTCATATCATTCGAGGTTGTAAAATTTACTTTAAATCTCCTATACAATTTTTACAGACCTTTTAAATATATATATATATATATTCGAGGTTTTCACAAATTGTTTGCTTTATATGAATATGCAGTATATAGTAGATCAAGTATTTGCATCTTCGCAAGTGACAATTATGCTACCCATTGAAGAAAATATGCCAATTACAGATTCACATGATCATATGGTAATTTATGCATACTAGAAATTATTTTTACTATATAAATACTAGATATTTAATTAAATTTATTTTTATCTAAAAGTTTATATTTTCAAGTTTCAATATGTTTAATTATATCAAAATTTCTAAATAAATTTAAATCTAATTTCCAGTTTCTTGTACTCTTTTACAGCATGATGCGGGTACATCTAGTCAACATGGAACAAAGAGGAGGCTTGATTTGACCGATCAGCCTGAAAGTTAGATGGTTTTATATTTTATGGACTATATGTGTTGGACTTGACATATAAATTCCATGGACTAACTATCTCTAGTTTTACTTTGAACATGTTATTATCATATTTGTGTTTATTTATATCAATTGACTTTAATATGATGATTATATATGCACTCAATTATGATATCTTGTTATGTTCATTTTCATGATTATATGCACTCATACATTAGACTATTTATATTTTATCTAATTTTCAAGTATTACATGCACTATATAAATTCTTATCTAGAATCAAATTTAATATATATAATTTATCACATGGTTAGGTGACAAATTAAAACATTCCTTAAATAGTTTAGATCATATTCATAATAAATTAAGGGAGGTAATTTTAACTATTTTCCAATTAGATAGCAAATATTTGAATCAATAAACAAAAAAACCATCTCCTTGTATGTATAAAATGTATAATCTATACAATTGAATAATTATATAAAATGTGGTAAATACAAGACATGAAATGTATAATCTATAAAATTGGAACAAGATATTTAAAAAGTGACATTGAACAAACATATATAATGTATATCAAGATGTTTATTACAACTATATAATATGATGAAACATAAATGTGCATGTAGATACAATTAAAACTTATCAACTTTTAGGTGAAGACCAAAAATTGACATTTACATAGTCTCTTGATAAAATAATTTTTCAGTTCAACAATCACTTCGTAGATCGACTTGATGAGAACCTGCAAAAATAATTAATGTAAGTAACTACAATTTTTATGAGTCATTTAAGAAAAAAATTCATGCGAGAAAAGAATAGTATATAGTAAATTCCATACAAATTCAAAAGATGTTTGCCATAGGATGGATTAAGGGGACCTAAGAGGATATATAGCTTAAGGGGGGTCTTAAGAGAATGGCTTAAGGGGAGTTAAGAGGATGGTTTAAGAGGATGCATCTCATGAACCCTAGGATATGGCTTAATAGGTCCTAAGAGGATGGCTTAAGGGGAATTATGAGAGTCCTTTAATAGGATGGCTTAAGGGGATGTAAGAGGGTGGATTAAGGGGAGTTGATAAAATGACTCAAAGGGATGTAAGAGAGTGGATTAAGGGGAGTTGATAGAATGGATTAAAGGGATGTAAGATAGTGGATTAAGGGGATGCATGTCATGAACCTTACAATATGGATATTAATAGGCCCTAAGAGGATGGCTTAAGGGGATGTAAGAGGGTGGATTTAAGGGGAGTTGATAAAATGACTCAAAGGGATGTAAGAGAGTGGATTAAGGGGATGCAAGAGGGTGGATTAAGGGGAGTTGATAGAATGGATTAAAGGGATGTAAGATAGTGGATTAAGGGGATACATGTCATGAACCTTACAATATGGTTAACAGGCCCTAAGAGGATGGCTTAAGGGGAATTATGAGAGTGACTTAAGGAATGCAAGATTATGGATTACAGGGATGTAAGAGGATATGACTTAAGGGTGCTTTAAGAGGATGGCTTAAGGGGACCTGAAACAAAAAAATGATATAAAAATTTAATTAGAAATGATTAAATACAAATATATATATCAATTAACTATATAAACAACTAGATATACTTACCAATATTTATTTATTATGTTGTACCATCTGCATCCTCTCTCTTTTTTAATGCATCTATGATTGTCTCGTGATCATCCATTCAAAGTGTCCATAAAACTTTATTAGCAGGCCTCACTTGATATCTAACTATTTTTATATTGGTTTCCAAAATCAAATGTGAATAATGTATAATCTTCTTGTGTCTTTCATAATCTTCAAATGCAGGAAAGCCATTCTTTCTCATCAAATATTTTTGAAGCCAAGTTCCAACAACAACCACTGAACCAATTGGATACTCAAAATTGTCATCATCCACTCTAGGATGTGCCAACTTATGTTTTCTCTCAACACATCTAGCCAACCAATAATCTGTCTCCTCTTCATTCCCCTTAGGTGCAACAACAACATACACATGTCCTGCAAAAATAAATACAAAATTCAATAAAAAGTGACTTACATTTAATTCACATATAAACATACATACATACAAAATTTAACTCAATAAATAATGTACCTTCTTGTACAAGATTTGAAACACGATCATAATCATCTGATGCAAACACTTGATTATCTTCAATTATCGTTCCATGTTGAACATTTGTCGATGTAGGCATTAAGGCTCTTTGTTGCCATTGTTTGACCCATTCCGTATTTTCACATGCCTCCCAATCACCTGCAATAAAAAATTGACAAAAACATGCCAACTCCCTTGCCCATATTGTCCATGTGTTTGCATTTGAACTCTTAAACGAATGCCATTTTGCAGATCCATTAATTGTTTCACAATCTTGTTGAGAAAAAATATCATTTTCTTCAACCAACCAAAAGAAGCATCAAATTATTGAGCTCTCACTTGTTCTTGTAGATAATTTGGTATTGCACCAATCTACAATTGCACATGCATCTCTAAATTTTGCAACATCCTCAAATTTTAGTTTCTCTCTAGCAAGAGCTCTTTTCACACATGCACTTGCTCCATCGTGTTCTCCCTTACCATGACCAGCTTCAAAAAAACTTCATATGTGTTGGATATTATTTTCCTTATGAACTCTACATAACCAATAAAACATTCTAGCATTTTTGAATTGACCTGTGCAATTATCTGACCATATGAGATGTTCTAGCATCTAAATTCCTCTCTCTTTTAAATTTTGATAAAATATATCAAAACAATATTGTACAAACTCAAATGAATGTAATCGATTATCACTTACATAAAAATGGTACTCTCTCAAAAAAATTCTATTATCTTCTATGCTATCTTCTGCATGTTTATAAACAATGTGAAAAAATATTGCTACTTGCATTGAATTATAATACTGTGATTGAATTTCTTCTTGTGGAGCAAGAGTATAATTTTCAGCAAAATCAACAACTGACAATATACTTCCAATTGGGAATGTGTTTTTACATAAACGAAATTGATTATCAAGCCAATGAGCATTATGAGAGTGTTGAACATATTTAGGTACAAACTTATCTTTATATTCATTAATAAAAGCATGCACACTAACTTTTTCCACAATCAGCTCAACACGTTTTCCAGTTTTTCCATCTTTTAAAGAATACTCAATATTTTTAAATTTTTTTACATCCACTAATTGTTGTCCAAATTCATCTAAACTACTTTCATGCATACATTCTCCTAATAATGAAAAGTTACCACATCTATCGCATTCTCCATAAATGCATGCTTTTAAAAAAAAATGATTTTCCATTTAAAGAGGGATCACAAAACAAACCTGCTATAAAATCTTTGATTCTTTCAGGTGGCATATTAATGCCACAAATGTCCTGCACAATTTGGTTAGCATGCAAAGTGCATCATGTATATCGAAATATATCATAATAATAATGAAATTGTACATGAGTCTTACAACAATAAGATATTCGTTGCTTATTAATTCTAACATACCAAGGTTTACACTTTTCAAATGATCTTTGACTTATGTTAATATTCAATGGTGATCCAGGGGATATTTTTAGTGGAAATTGAAGTGTCTCCAAATCTCCTGATTTTAGCACCATTAGAAAGAGCTCGCTGTCTTAATTCCAACGCAACTTGAATGGAGTCAAACAGAGCTACGGAGCCCAAGTTATTGCCGGTCAAAGTTCAGTCAACAATTGGTCAACTCAGGGCCCAGGGCAAGAAAAAAAGGTCAAAATTTGATGTCACCAAAAGTGTTCAAAATTGATATCAACGCGAAGATCTCGGCAAGAGCTTTCCGACGGTGTTCGTTCTGTGCAAATCGGAGCTCGTATGTGCAAGATATGGAAGGTCAAAGCTCGTGGTTGACTAGGTTGACTTGAAGGTACAATGATGATGTCAGCATGATGTCATCATGCTGACATGGATGAATCATGAGGTGACACATGGTGGCTTCCTGAAGTTACGCGTGGCGGCAATTTTTTGGACATGGCTTTATTTAAAAAAAAATATAAAAAATAATAAATTAATTAATAACAGCCATGCCCTCCATTTTAATAATTAAATCACTTCCTTAAGAAAAAAACGTGGCCCTCCCTATAAAAGGGGATCACCATTATTTAAAAAAAAAAATCATGCTATTTTTTAGGCTACCTTTTTTTTAGGGAAAACAAATTGATCCCTATTTTTAAGGGATGTAAATAGCCCGTAACCAAACTCATCCCCTATTTTAAATGAGAATTTCAAACCAACATTGTATATTATATGGTTTTAAAATACAAGTGGCATTGGATGGTTTTGTGGAAATTTGGAAATGAAATACTCCTTAATTTAATAAATTCCCTCCAAGTTGTAAAACAATAATCCTTTTAAAAGGATTAGTTGTGACTTATACAAACAGGAAAAGCCCGAATGTAATATGTGACAGGGCATAGAAACCATTTAATTATTTTTTTTAGGGGATTTTTTTTTATAAGGGGGATTTTTCCAAAATATTTACTATGTAAGGGGGATTAAGTTGAAATTTCCAAATCAATTGGTTTTTCACCAATTTGGGAATATTTTGTGTATAAAAGGGGGAAGGTATGCTCTTAGGAGTTAAGCATATTTTTCAAGTGAAACAGGGGCTAGGTGATATAGAGAGGAGTTCTAGGAGATTTTTGGAGCCATTTTGGTACATCAGAGTATTGTTATGCTGCCGAAGTGTTAGAAGAAATGGTCTTGGTGCATTTTTGTAATTGATTTGGAGATTAATCAGATTGGTCGTACTCTATTGGAGCCGACCCGGAGACGTAGTCACATTTCTGGCGAACTCCGTAATCAAACTCTGTTTGCATCTCTCTCTTTCTTTCTCTCATTTTCTTTCATTCTGTTGTTATCACCTTGTCATTTTAATTATTGTAATTATTTCCATGAGTTAATTTTGTTTTAATTAACTTGGAATAATCATTGTAAAAATTAAGCATTCAAATTCTGTAATTTAGTCTAGATCCTATACAAATCAAATGGTAAGATTGAAGCATTATCATGCCAAAATTTATGGATTAAATATTTAATTTCATTAGTTAATTTCATGTCTGATCTTGGAAGTCTACCACTAAAATTCCAACATTGATTAATAGGATCCTTTTCAATACCTTCTCTTCTTTTAGCAGCTCTTATCAAAGATCTAGGATTTACTTTTACACATTTACTAATCTTACTTAACATTCTTTTATTTGAAGTTGTTTTATCAACTAGAGCAGTTGTTATTGCACGATGAGCCGTATTCTTATCTTTTGATCGAATTTTCTTACCAATAACATCAATAGCATTAGCAACACTAGATATGACTTGTTCTACTGAATCATCTTTCTTTTTTGATTTTACAAAAAATCTTAATTTTTTCATCACTTTTCTCATTTTCAACATTCTCATCAATTGCACCATGAGTTGACATTGGAATCCTAATTTCTTTCTATAAAAAAACATTTTATATATTTTATTTCCATAATTTCTAATTTGTCTCGAAGAAACTTTACCACGAAGGTTATCTAGCATATATGTTTCAATTGTGAAAAAAGCATTTTCACCTTCATCCATAGGAGTTTCATTTTCATTCACACAAGGGGTTTCATTTTCATTTTCAAATGTAAAAGGGATTTCATTATCATTTTCATCAATATGAGGGATTTCATTCTCATTTACATTCTCATAAGATATAATTTCATCATTTTCTTGTTTCTGCATTGCTTCAACCCTAATATTATTGATCTCATCAATGGTGTATCCAGCTTCATCTAAACAAGCAATATCAATATTATGAAAAATTGGGTTTGAACACATACCTGGATAGATTGTTTGAATCGGTGCATTTTCCATATCATTGGGAGGTGGATTTGAAGACACACCCGAAGTTGTTTTCTTATTATTCAAAGTTGAAGTTGAAGGCACATTCATTTCATCATTCATGGCTTCCTCTTCAACATTCTTGGAACTAGATGCTTCCAAATCTTTCATTTGACGATTCCTTTCTCTCCTTTCCCTTTGTCTTTTTGCCTCCTTATCTTTATTTGCTTGAACTTCTTCGGGTGTCATTAACTTTCTACATCTTTTATTTTGTCTTTGCTTATCACCCACGGTTACCAAACCCTCTTTGATCACAAAAACAATAATTCAAGAAACTTATTTTCAAATTTCCACCTCCTTCAAATATTCAAATTAAACTATGTACTATGAAGATCATTTTTTCTATACTTTGAAGTACAAAAACATCATGAGTACATCCAAAAATTCACTTTTTCCAAATCTTTTTGTAAAAAGTTCTTGCACTTGATTCCACTTCAGAAAATTCAACCTACACTTTGTCTCTTCCAACAATTTGAATAGAATATGCCCTGCATGAAATAAATTTGCAATAAAAAATGTAGAAAATGACACTCTCGGACCGTACTACAGAAAAGGAATGTTGCAAGAAAATCGTCTTTTACCAGATTTTTTAAATTAGGGAAAAATGGCTATATTAGAAATGCATACGCGTTATGTTTAAGAAACGCATACGCATTTCATAATGCGTACACGTTACGTTTTCCCAACAGGTCAATGGGTAACGCGCATGCATTATGAAACGCGTACGCATTTCTTTTGAATAACACGTACACGTTTATTTAACACATACGTGTTATTTAAAAATTGAATTTCCACACCACATCCAACCTTAGTTTTAGGCTTGGGAAAGGATTGGCAATCCGAGCCTTAGCTTTTGACCTGCAACTAAAAAACTAAGGCAGATATAAGAAGAATGTCGAACTTTGACAACATAGCTGATGGACTTTTTTTTTTGAATGAATCTATAAAATTAAAACCCATTAGAGAACAAAATGTCTACTTTCTAAATATATAAATTTTGTTAAAATTGTATTATGTTTACTATTTTTTAATTAATTTCTAATCAAACTAGTCCTTTAAATTGAAATATCAGGTTTTTAAAGTTTTTTAATAAATTTTTATTGGTTATTTTTTTGTAAAAAAATTTATATGGCATCAAACTTCAAACAATTATCTACACAATGAAAAAAAAAAGAGTCAAAAAATGTTTTTTTTAGGTCCAATTATGTTGTCTGTACACGTTGATTTTAAAAAACATCAATTAAGGCCAATAAAAAATTAATAAAAAAAAAAATAGTCAACCAAAAATTAAAAAAATAAATCCATATCAAACTTCATATTGTTAGCTCTCACTTCCCAAAAGTAATTAGCAAAATAATTTTATTTGGGTCAAAAAGTGTTGTCCATACACTTGCTTGGTATGGTAAAAAAAAGGGACTTTTAAAAAGTGGTTTTTATAGATCCCTATCAAAATTTAATTTCTATAATCTGGGTATTTTAATAATTTACATATTTGGAAACTAGATTAAAAATTCTAGATTTCATATTTTTGACTTTTTTTAATATTCATTGTGTAAGTTCCTCAAAATTTCAGTCCAAATGTGACAAATTTTGAAAAACAGCAAAAACATTTCTACTTTTTGAGTTTTTTGTGTACCCAACTTCTTGCATCTGCCCCTAAAAACGAAATTTCCAACCACTATTAAAAAAAGGTATAGAAAATATTACAATTTGAAAGAAAATCATATGTTGAAAATCCATTATGCAAATCATTATCCATGTGTTCTACACAAGTTTGTATCACATCATGCTTTATCCTCTAGCCTACCTTTATGACCACCTTTGCATACTATAGGTGCTTTTCCCTCTACAACTTGAAGATGAATATTAGCACAATTAACCTTGGTAGTGGTCTGGCTATTTGGATTCCTAGACAATATGACCCTCAAACTATCATTTGTTCACTGTCATTTGGCATAATTCTTAACTATCAAGCATGCACAACTTTGACAAAGAACCTGTCATTCAATCCTTTATTTGATTTTCCTTGAGATCTAGGAACTTCAAAGGGTTTACTTTACACCATTCTTCGCTATGGAAGACTTATGTTCCTTGTCCTTTCACTATAATCTCCTTTCTTATGAGTAGATATACCCTTGCTTGTGATCTAAAAAACATTATTATTCATGGTACATGAAACACAGACCTATGTACTGTCTTTATCTCTTTCTTTGTAATCTGCAAGCTTTCATCATACATGGTTGATCTATGACCGTGTACTCAATACTAGGCTTGTCATTGAACCTCACCTATTGTTATTAACTTGACACATTCTAGCATGATGGCTGTCAAAAATGCTTGATTTTTTCCAATAAACAATAACTCTGATATCTCAATCCTATGTTTGGAATTAATACCAATTAAAATGTATCATAGATATAGAAGAGATGGAATGAAAATTAGTATGCCTATCATTGACTATCTCCTTTGGACTATCATGCAACCTTAATGACTTTCCTCAACTGCTGCAAGACATAGTGACAACCCACTGTCTTCAAGCATTTCTCTTATTGCATTTGATTTCCATGAAGAATGCACTATCCCTTTAAGGATACATTCATATTGCTACATGCTCATCCAAGCTAACCTATCATTGATGATAATAATGCCTTAATAATAGGACTATGAAGTAAAAATGTGAGCTTGCTACCACATGGCCATGTTTTAGATTGTTGCTTCCAAACAATGCTATACCTATGTCATGAACCATTAAGATTGCATTTTAAATCACTAGGAAAACATAAACAAAAATTTACTTTCAAACATACTAGACTACCCTACTATTACTTCAAGGCTCATGGAACTACCTAAAATTCACATGAACAAGAAACTCAAAAGGATCCTATCTTGGTGATGATTGTCCTTTGATCAATGAGATCATTACCTTCATCAAACCTGCACTTTTCTACCACAATGAGTATCACACTCTGTTGAATTCTAAGATGATGTATCATTCTCAGGGAAACAAGACAATCAATGAAATGTGTCAATAAGTGGGTTCATTTTTCAAGGACAATCTAGATTTGGTTGATGAATTTATGTATTTTCTACCCGATTCCTTAGACTCATCACATGTGCCACATGCTCTAATTTTGCAAGATCGGCACCATTTCCTAGATTCTCAAAGGGATGAGAGGAGTCTTTAGATGTGAATATGCTAGATTTGGGAAAGACATTCTAGTGGAATTTGTATTTGTTATAGCTAAACATGTAGGGGAATTAATGGAAAAGTTGAAAATAGTGGTTCCAGGCAAGATGATGAAATTCAAATTGAAGAATATTTGATAGCTCTCAATTTAATGTGTTTAAAAGTGTATTCATGGATATCATGGTCTCAATATAACTAATTTATTGTGGAAAAGTGTAGTTGTTTCTTGCCCACCTCTGAAAAAAGTAGAATAATAATTGCAGTGCTATATAGACATGAATGAAGTCTTGGTTGAAGTGTATTCAAAAGAATTATCAAAAACCACTTGATCATCAAACAAACTAAGATAAGGAGAGTTTGAGCATGGAATAGGTCTTTTGGTGGAGATAAATGAAACAAATGAGTAAAAGAAGGGAAGAGATCCAAAGTGGATAGTAGAAACCTCTTATTTCTAGATTATGATGCAATTGTTCCTGATGAAGGATGTAGGATGCAAGTTACTTTGAGAATAATGAAATTTTCATCACCATCTCATTGTCCCAAAATCTAAAGGGAATTTTAGAGACTATATGGAAAAGATTATAGGAAATAAGAAGCCAAAATTTTAGAATTTGCAAGATGGCACATACAGTTGAAGTAGTTGATTTTGAGGTAACACAAGCTAACTCTAGTGATTAAGGATGATGTTTGGTCCAAATAAAATTTGGAATTCTTACTGTTTGAAGGGTCAGGATACAAAAATCTAACAAAAAAATTATACCATCTGCACAACCCTATCTACACAAATGTATTAATTCCAAACGCTGCATATGCAAACCTAGTAAAGGAGTTGAAGGAAAATTGCCTCAAAGAAATGTGATATCATGGAAGGTCGTGATTGAAGGATATGTTCAAAATGGGTTTTTTTGAAAAGTCCTTAGAAAATTTTAAGAAAATGCAACCAGTGGGTGTAAAGCCCAACTCCTCAAACTTTGAAAGTGTCATTGTATACCTCGACCACAACACCACACAGTTTGTTGTTGGTCTTCATAGTGATGCTAGAGTTCCTTGCTAGACATACATGAAAATGTGGAAGCATAGACGAGGCAAGCTATCAGGCTTTCTCGCATAACCATTGGCATGACTTGAAGAGTTTGTGGGAGAGTGGGTGCCTTCCATGATATCACATTTCTTTGAAGCATTTTTTGAAATAATTCGCTTGCCTTATCTATGCTTCCACTTTTTCATGTATGTCTAGTAGGGTGCTTGTAACTACAACATATGACAAAAGAATCCTTGTTGTTATGATTTGATGGATGATCCTTCATTATTACTGGATATCTAATGTAGTGCACATTATTATAGTGCAAGCCTATTTTTCATATTGTTTCATTTAGCATCACCAATCTTCACCACAAGAACATTGTCTTTGTTTAAAATGATGGAAATGGTTTACATCTCTCAGAACAATTTCTCTTGAAACAATCTTGGAGATGAATTTGGATGGAGAATATTTGTTGAATTTGTGTCATCTTTTAGTCATGTAATATAAATCAACCCATGTCTTTTCCTATCAATTGAATTAGTGTTGTAGAAAAACTTTTCTTATGCTTGTATTTGGCATGAACATGCAAAGTCACCTCCTTGTCATTTCACAAGAATAACCTATCTTTGAAGAATTATTCAAAGTTTGATTAAGAGGACTACCACCTTGCACTTTAAACCCTTTCACAATCATAACATCCTTTGCATAAGTATGTCCTTGTTGTCATTTTTTATATATGATATTTTCAAACAAAAAGGCTTTCAATGGTGGACACTAAAACTATATTTATCTCCAATACTTGTTTGTGAAATGCTCATAAAAGAACCTAGCTATTTAAGCACAAAATCTAAGCATGGCTTCATGAAACTGTCAACTAATACTAACTATCCTAGCATTTGGACCTCATATTGACCATGAACTAAGATGGTCTAACTCCCTGTCTTTCAATCTCTCATGAAGCTCACAACAAAACCCTTAGTTGCTTGCTTTTATAGGGAGCTAATTGATTCCTATCAAAACCCTACTCCTTTAGAATAATTTGGGTGGTAGTGTTATAATGTTGGATGCTCCTCTCAGGGATAGCTTTGATACAAGCACTTTACTCACCAAACCTATTCAGGATTGCACTTTCATTGTGTATATGCTTGTTATGATACTCATCGCATTCACTAACTTGCACTCAACATCATTCATTTAATTTGTATAGTCCCATATCCTTGTAATCACCTCATTACAATGTTCTTCAATGCAACCCTAGCAACCACTGAAAGAAGCGTGTCTTCAAGATAAATTGGCACAAGTACCTTTATTAAATCAACTAATTTCCTACTTGTCACACATGCACAATAACCAAAACCACATTGTCATATGTACTAGGTTTAAGATGATACCATAACATGTAACATGAACTAGCTCTAGCTTGCCAAATGATACATCAATGTATTTTGTAATTTGCATTGTCATGGCACATTTGAAGGACATGTCTCTATTGAGTTTAGAGGCACCAAATCTCCTAGGTGTATGAAATCAAATCTTCATTAAAAGTGTTGCATTTTCATGACATATTACTGTGACATCTTTATCTCTTTACTCAATTCAAGGCAAGGAACATACAAAAAACCTTGACTCGGGTTAGGTCAACATTGGCTTACATCTGCCACCTCTTGAAAAAATGCTCACATATTAATTGAAATGATATCTTGATGGAGTACTATGGAATAAAATGTGATTAACAACCTCAGTTTGGACATTTGTTTCCTTTTGAAATGAGGTCGAGAAGCCCAACCAACAACCTAGAATCTTCTATAATGTCCACCAAATGCGGCTTAAGAAGTATAAGTCGTGATCCAAAATGATAGTGAGTGACAGCTTGAAATTTCTCCAAATATGCTTGAAGAAAAAATCTATAGCACATAGAGTATCAACTAATTTGGTGCACAACATAAAGTTATCCATTTTGGAAAATTAGTAGGCAACAACAATGATGTAGTGGTCTTTGCACTATGTGTTGAGCAAACCACCTATGAATTCCATGGGATTAGATTCCCATGATTGAGAAGGCCTTAGTAGTGGTAGATATAATCCAACCTTCTAATTGGTAGCCTTAATTTGATCATAAAGAGAGCAAGAAGATTGAGCCCTTGAAATATATTATGTGATGAAACAAGTAGAAACTATTGGGATACTCCTAAATTTTAATCAATGAGTACATTAGAAGCACATAGATAAAAATTTGGAACTTGATTGATTTTCACTTTTTCTATTATGCTTTATGTGAAGAGACCTTTCTAAAGTTAGATATATATTCACATGTTTAAATTTTAGTGAATGATTTCTATGTGTTTTTTTAGTTTTTCTATTGTTGAGTTTTTCTTTTTGGTCCAAATGATAAAATTATGTATAATATATGCATGTATAATTGGAATAAACACACCACTTGAAGTTTTATTTTAAGGGATAATGTGACCAAATCATATGCATTATTGTTGAATTCTTTCAATTAGCATAATAAATGGCATTGTTGTCAAGTTCAACATGCACTACAAAATAATGTGTTTTTTTAGTTTTTCTATTGTTTAGGATTGTCTTACATTGTTGTAATATTGATCTATATGATAAAGTTTTCTTTTTGTATTAAATGTTGTTTTGATGCACCACCTAAATTTTCTTTTTTGTAAGCTAGGTCTAGATCATTATGGGAATTATCTTGGCACTAATGTTGATTAATTCTACCAGGTTGTTGGGGGTATTGGCATGATGGCATAGGCACTAACATTGGCCAAAAGACCTCATGTTGTGGTAAATGTCTCGTGTCAACTAGAAGTTATTTAATCTTTAGTAAGAAATGGTGGAAAATTTTGGTTACAAGTTGTTATCGTTCATCATAGCATTATATTTAATATCAATTGTCTTTATCTTTTTATAAAAACTACAATATTAATTTTCTCAACAACATTTTCATAGTCTATCTAGTCAAAATCCAACCTCAACAATTTTTATTTTATTTTCAGTACCTTTATTGATGTGCTAGTAAGACAATATTTTTCTTTCATCTTTAAGTGCCACAAGTATAGACAATTACCACTTACATATATCTTGGCATTCGATTTCAAGGGCGTAGGTGTAATAAATTTCCAACAATAAAGGTTAGACATTGTAAATACTGTGGCTTTGTTACTTTGAGCTACTTTGTTCTTTCATGCTCCTTCTATAGAATTTGTACTTGAAATTGAGGTTATTGAATAATTTTTATCCAACCCATGATTTCTTTTGAGAGCTATTTTTGTTTTGGAAAAAGAGGCATATATACCAAATGATACTCTCTTAAACTTGCATGCTCATTTGTTTTAACCAAACAATAGCTAACCGACCCATCACTACCTATTTTTGCTGAGAATAATTATAGGTGTACATAAAGTTATGAATGTAGTATCCTTATTTTAATTAACTACCTAAGAGGTAGATGAAGCCACCTCAACATGAAGACTCAATCCCCTTGTTCTAACTGAAAGACTCGTTCTTTCTAACTACCAACATGAACTAAGTCAATTCTCTCTCGTCTAACTATTGACAAACTCAGTGTTGTGACTCAAATAAAAAAGGGGACACTACAATATTTTACATCTTCCACTATTAATAAATTATGTAAATTAACTTATTTTTCTCATCTATATCTAGTAATGGTACAACCAAGATCAACTCTTCTCTCAATAATCTCAGCATCAAGCATTTCAACAATTAAATCACTCTCCTGTTGGCTCTTCTGCTAGCCTTTTTTGTTTGACCTTTCTGGTCTTTTGCAGGTGACTACTACTTGTTCTAGTCTTTTCCTTTTGTGTAGGCGGTCTTGTCTACTAGACATTTTTGTGCTTTCTTTTCTATTGTAAACTTTGTGGTTTCAGGTCCCTATAAAACCCGTTTTACCCTTTATCAAAAACAATTAAATCACTCTCCAAAAATGTTACAACTCTCATCTTTGGTCAGTCTAGATTTACCCTGTTCCATTTATTTAGCTATTTTTTAGTATCTAACAAGCAAGTAAAATTTGATGTAGATTGAAAAGTGTAACATTTCTTCAAAACCATAGTCTGAGTGAGTATGTGCAGGATCATGATGGGACAAAAAGTGGCAATATGATGGGTATTTGCAAGGTATATGGCTGATGACTTTTTTTTACCCAAAATTGATGAAATGAAAAGGGTTTTTAAAGGAGATTCTTAGCTTTCCACCAATATAAATTATGCTTTACTTTGAATTTAATAAATAATTATTATTCATTTTCTATTTGAATTACGACTAAAAGTATTAATTGATAGGCTGATTGAAAAACATCTATAGCTTTCAAGCATCAAATTTTTGAATCAAAACATGTATCACATTCTATACTTAGCATACTATAAGATTAAAAAAAGAAAAATTGAATTTCATGAAGTTTTTGTCGAAGTTAAGGTGGTAGGAACTTATCTGATTTTTTATATTTTTTAAAAGTTGTAATAAAAATTCATAATTATTTACTTGGAAAAAATTACAAAAAATATGCATCACATCGAACATGAGTCCTCTACTTATATCTAAAATATTATAAAAATATTATCATTTTATTGTGGTTAGGAATTGGTTAGAAAGACACCTACTTCTTATTTTTTTCCTTGAAATTTAAGTACTCTTGCATTGAAATTTCAAATTTTCACCAAATAGATTTAAAAAAATAAAATAAACCTAGTAGTTTAGAAACTACATTCAATTTGCTACAGATTTTATTCTTACATATTTTTGAAATAATATAGATAACTTATTCAAATTTTTATGTCAAGTTGCCTAACTCTGATTTTTTTGAATTTTTCACCACTTAAGGGCTTTTTTTTTCCATGATGATCCTGCACATACCTGAGTATGGAAAATAAAGAACTTCGAAACAAATATTATCAGCCTTAATAAAAAAATATTTTAATGTAGCAACTTTGATGTATGGATATTTCTAAGAAATGTCTTTGTTCAAATATGTTAGAAATGATTATAAATTAGAACCTTTTTATACAAAGAATGCAAACTCCTTCAAAATGACAACCATTGTAGTTGAGATTTGTGTACGGGTATGAATCTGATCTAATTGACATACATAACTATTTCAAAAATGTTTTGCATAGGAAACACAAACTAATTGTGGGTGTGAACTAGTCCATCTTTTAGAGAGCCTTACAAGGGCCTATATGTAGAGAATATGCACACCAATTAAAAATACACCTGTGAATTTTTGGACATTATCATAGCTTTCTAAAGGATAGCGATATTTTTTGGGAAATTTTGATCATTTTCTTTTGGTAATTTTTTTCCTAAAAGGATTTGCACTTTCCATAATGAAGTATGTTATTATGATTCTTTATATATTTCATTGTCTAACTACTGGCATAATCAAATTTTGTGAGTACTTATCATTTTTTTCTTTGTTTATGTTACATTAAGACCTATATGTTCAAATATGATAGTGTCCATGGCTAGTGGAAGAAACATGAAGTGAAGGTGAAGGAAGAAAAAAAAATTCTTTTTGGTGAGACACACGTAGTTGTATTTAGTTGTAGGTAAGTCATTTTAAATGTCTAATGATAAGCTTCAATGAGAGATTTCATGAGAAAAGTGTTTACAGGGGTCAGAGTTTTTGCTTTTCTTTGATGTGTTGTTATCCATATTTATGTACATGTCTAATCCAATTCAATTCTTCAAAAATCTGAAAGAAAATCCCTGGGGTGAGGTTGGTGCAGAGTATGTAGTTGAATTAGCAAGAGTCTTTAATGAGAAAGAGAAAGCAGTTGTACACTTGAAGGTGTGTCATTTTTTTACCTCTAATAATTTTTAATTAGCAAGCTTTTAGTAGAAGATTGTGTGCAAGTGTGTTTTTGTATCAACATTTTGGATCATTTCGGGATCCTTTTGGTGGATGGATTTCTTCATCTTGATGATTGGATCATAGAAAGTGATTTGTTGATACAAAACAAATTGCACAGTAATGGACCATGGAAATATCATGTCTCTAATACTTTTATTATATAAGGTACTAGATATTCTTTTCAAGCAACTAGTTAGTTATATTAATATTGTTCTAGAATTAGGAATATGATTCTAGATGATCTTAAAGTTAGCAACAGTTCATGTGTAGGCATTATGGTTCAATTCATATATGTCATTTTGATGTTTCATAGATCCTATAGGCTATACCTTGGATGTTAATGAAATTATTGTCTCTAATAATAAATTTTAAAATAATTTTCTCTATATTGATGTAAGAGTGTTGAACTTAACTAATGATTTTTAGGTGACTCTTTAATTGAGTAGGAAATAGTAATTTTTTCTTCTTGTTGGTCATTCTCAGGAAGGTGTTAAAAAAGTAGTCATATTAGCTCCCATCAAGGATGCCCCAATGTTTGTTGTTGGGGTTAATGAGCACGTTTACAAATCTTATTTGAACATTATTTCAAATGCTAGTTGTACCACTAACTACTTGGCTCCTTTGGCTAAGGTTTGTAAGAATATGTTAAATACTTGAATCATACAATTCTAGATGTATTTAATCTTTACGCATGAAAACACTATATTTTTACTTGAGAATAAAATTTAGTGTTCCACAATTTTAAACTCTTTTTTCCTTTTTAGGTGATCAATGATAAATTTGGCATTGTTGAAGGTCTTACGACAACATTATTTTCCATCACAAGTATGTTACAGTAGCTCTCACTAGAGTGAAAATATTGATGTGAAAATTTCTTATCTGTGTTTCCTATCAAAGCTGCATTAAAATATCCACATATCAAAGTTGTTGCATTAAATTTTTTAATGCAATAGCTTTGCTAGGTGCATGGTTTCAGGTTTCCTATCATTATTTTCTAATTTCTTATAAATATTTATTGAATCTTTATCTGTGTGTTAAATTGAATGTTTTATATCTCAATATAATGTGTAGTTTTTTGGTTTTTGCAGAAATGTATTGATAAAATCCAACAAAGGGATAAAGTTGGGGTGTTGGAACTGTTTGATGGTATTGTTGTGTGCATTGGGTAGATTCACTCACTATCTACTGTACATGGAGTCAAATTGAAAGGAACAAGAGATGAAAATGTAAATATTTTAAAGGTCACAAGTAACATACCCCTTACTTATGAAGACAAAATAGATGGAGTTATTCATATGAAAGAGAAAGAAGGGGCCTTCACACAATGGCCACTAAAATATTTTAAAAAATGACACAGTTGTTGTTTATCATGTACTAGTTGTTAGACAACTTGGCCCACTGCTTTATGCAATATTTTGAATGTGTTGTTCAGGGATCTTAGTGTTTTTTGTCTATTTTAGAGTTGTATAAGCAAGAAAGTCATTGTAGCTCATTTTTCTTAGTCACAACACTACTTGAAACATACTTTGTAACATATTTTTCAATAAAATTTTAGTATTTTTCCTTCTTAATAGATGTTTCATTATGTGCAAATGAATGATTGATTATTATTTTTGTGTTTTATGTTTAAACCTCAAAAGCATTGTCTCATTTCTAGCACTTTTTGGTAGAAATCAGTGAACAAAAGCAATTAAATAAACTACCAATTGACAAAATTAGTGAATAAATATTACTAAATATATCACTAAATATAATGATTATGCAATTAATAAACAATGTATCAATATGCTACCAGTTGATAGAAATCAATGAACAAAAACAATTAAATAAACTACCAAATTGATCAAAATGATGATTAAAATTAATGACTAGATACACTACCAATGGATGGAAATCAGTGAATAAAAATGACTAAATAAGTGACTAGTTAACAAGAATCAATGAATAAATTAATCACTAAATATATCAGTAAATAAAAAATGACTAAATAAGTGACCATTTTACAACATTAATGACTAAATTAATGACTAAATATACTACCAAATCAATCAATCAAAACAACCAATAAATTACTAAAATTGGTTTAGTCATCAATCTGATTGTGTTATAAATTGTGACGTGACCATGTTTAGTCATTTATAAGCAGTTTTTAGTAGTTTTTTTAATCATATATTGATGTTTTTTACTAGTGGAGTTAAGAGGAAAAACCTTGATGGAGTACATATTTTTATATGATATTTATGATGGTACAACTGATTATTAGTTTGGTGCTTCTTGGTATAGGTTTACAAGGGGTTTTTAGAGTTGGACTTTTATGGTGATAGGTACACAAGTTATCTTCGGTTTTGAGGGTCCACATGGATTGACACGAGTGGAGGCTTGGAATCTCATATGGGTGATATTTGAGTGTAGGTACATCAATGGCTATGGTTATGGTGTCATGGGTATACATGTACATTTATGCATTGGCACAACATGATCATATATGCATGGTTGTTTGGTGGTGTTATGGTTTGGTATTAGGAGGTTGTTTCTATCTCCTAGATGCCTGTATGGTTCCTTGACTATGGTTACTCATTTGTGGAAATGTTTGGTAAATCAAATATGTGGTTGATTTGGTGTTTGATCTTGATGTCTACATGATTATCTTCTTTGATATCTCTATTTGCAGGTTACTAATGTGATTATGAGTTTGCATGTTTCAATGTTTGGGATCTATGAGTTATGTGATTGGTAGGTATGTGTAGCCTATTGATTGTAGTGGGATGACTCAGATGTGGACTGTCTATATCCACTAGGTTTTATTCATTGTTGTTGTAGAATTTGTTAGTTGGCCTTGTTTATGGTCATTTGTGCATTGGTATGATGCTTTGGGATGAAAGGATGGATGGTTAGAGTAATTGATTAGTCAGTTGATGGGACTTGTAGCATGTGGTTTGATCACAATGTCATGATAACTTGGTATATTCATTAATTATACACTTTAAGTGGGAGATTTTAACACACTTGATGACTTGGCAATGTTGGATTGGTTTGTGATGGTTTGATGGTGGTTGTATGTATCTTCTTGGTTTGGAGATCTTGATTTCACTTGTTCTCTAGAGTTGTTGGGATTAGAATTGAGTGTGTGTGGAGCTAGATGATCTTCATGGAGGATATGGCTATCTTCATGTGATTGGAGATGTGGTTTATTGGTTTAGAGTATGTTTTATATTATGCCATGGTGTACTTTTGATGATAGCTTAGAGTTTTGGCATGATATGGGTTCTCTTGAAATCATGATGTATGCATTGGTGTATGTGATCTTCTAGGAGGAGATGGTTAGATCATGATGTCATGATAGGATCTTTATTCTATGGTTGGAGCTTTGACATTCATCTTGGTGGTTCTCTTTGTATTGAGTACATGATAATTTGATTGATTACTTCATAATGGTGCTATGTTGCATTTGAATTTTGGCATGTATTGATCAGTTATAGGTTCTCATGGATACTTGGAGACGTGGGTGAGGTTGGAGTTCTCTTGTGACTAGAGACATTTTCTTGAGGTAGTTACTCTTTGGAGGTTTTAGCAGCTCAAAGACTGAAGAGCCTTCACCCAGATATGGAAATGAGTTCATGAGGGACGAATAAAGGAGATTGTTCTTGGAGTGATTCATGATGAATTGGTTATCCTGGAGGATCATTTTCATTCCCCACTGTTGGTCTACTTGATGGTTTATCATTTGAGAGGTATTTCCCATTATTATTTTTAGATGTGTTATGTTTTGTGCTTTGATTTATCATGCGAATGAGTTGATTCATGGTGATTTATTTTTGGAAACTCATATGAGGATTATTTAGCATGAGTTTATATTGCTTTATCAAGTGCATAGATATGGATATTGGCATATGTATAGTTAGTTCTGGAGAATTCATTTTGAGAGATGTTTAGCATGGTTATCTCCTTATGCATTTGAGTTTATGTTATGATTCATTGATAAGGATTTTAGGAGATGGTTAATGGACTGATTTTTAGTTTATGGAATGGTTAGGGAGGCTCACATCCATGTTGGCATTTACATGATTCATATATTGTTTGATCTAAGAGATTGAAACTTGTTTTGGGTGTTGTTGAGGCTTCTCATTTCAGGTTGTTAGGAGATCATACTTGACACAATGTTGCATTTTGAGCTGTTGGTAGAAGGACATGTTATGGTTTATAGGTTTTCTCTCTTCATTATTTGGTTCCTTCCTAGAGGTTCATGTTCATATGATTTGGGAGGATGGTGACAACATATTGTGAGAGAGTATGTAGTTATTTGGGTTGCATATGTGGATCATTTTTATTGTTCTTGGTACTTCATTGTTGATTATTTATTACACCTTGATATAGTGTTGATTGGTAGATGGTATGATTTGACATTACCTATGCAATGGGAGATCCTAAATATGTATGTTATTCATTGATATGTTTGATATAAGGATCTTGATTGTAGTTTATGGGTTGCATATGTTGTTGGAATGAGTTTACTGATATTGTTGATACCTAGGAGGTATGGATGGTTGCATGTATTAGCATGTGTTGTATATGCTATTTCTAATCATGTGGGTTTTTACTAGAAAACACCTTGTTTGGAGCCTTTGTTATCACTTGAATTTGATGCTTGTGTTCTTGGATTGGTGCATCTTCACCTTGGCATGTTCCTTTTCTTCCATAGGTGACACATTGGCCAATGAGAGGAGTTATTGCTTGATATGGTGGTTGAACTTGGTTTTAGTGCAGGTATATTGATGGAGCACGAGATAATTCAATGGATATTCATTTGGTTTCATGTATGGCTATGATGATGTATTTCATTGATTGATCCCTTATGCAATGTATAGAACAAGTGGGAGAATGTTGGGATATGGTGTTGTACACTATTGGATAAAATGTTATATAATTATAATATTACAATTAAATAATTATTTAGTTGTGATGCACCTAGGTGATGTGGTTAATCACACTAGGTAATTATTTCGGGACCACTTTATGTTGTATTGTAACATTGCATAATTATTATATGTGAGGTACATGTGATAATAATTTAATATTGGGGAAATATTTTAAAAAGTAAAAACTTAGTACGTACCAATATTAAATAAGGGATTAGTGGTTTTGTGTTCACATGGTTTTATCTTACCACTTGGTTGTATTTGTGTGAGCTTGAATCTATAAAAGCAAGCACATGTTTAGTGGTTAAGGTAGGCTAGGTGAGTGGGTTGTCATTATTGAGTCTTTCTAAGGAGTTCATATGTGAAGCATGGCATGGGATGTGTGGATTCATGCTTGGACACATAAGGATGCATTGGAAAGGCTTGATGCTTTAGATGTATTCATTGTAACTCTTGTATGCTTTATTGTTGAATAATAGATGAAGTATGGATACTTGTAGAGACAGGGTTTTTCCCTCTTGAGGGTTTTCCTAGGTTACATCTTGTGTTATCTTGTGGCTTGTCTATTTGATCTATGCATTATGGTTACTTGCATGCATGTTTATCTCTCATGGGGTCATTTAGGAAATGAATTAAGATTTTTGGTTATGATGCATTACTTCCTAACAACACTTACCCCAACTTAGTGTTTTTCTAGTCTTAAAAGTAGGTTGGTGACATTTTCACCAAACCTATTATTAAGAGAAAGTGAGCTCTCTTTGAGGTGTAGTCTACTTCAGTAGCATCATCATCTTTGTGGGGGAGGGGCGGAGGTTAAAGGCTAGGGCTTTATATTCCTCTTCTTCTTTTTTCTCTCTTTTGTGAGGGGGATTATTTTCCCTTTGGGTTTTCTCACTTTATTCACTTTAGGAGAGATTGCATTGGATTTTGGTACCTCATTAGGCCTAGTTGTTGGAATCCAATTTTATTGTGCCCACCTAACCTATGGTTAAGGGGGCATGTTATTGCAGACTATTCTTATGCACATACTTCATATGGATTACTCCTATATTTAGATTTAAGCTTGTTGAGGTATTCTCTTTCACTTAGAGTTGCATGGAGGTTGCATGCCACAAAATTTAAATTAGTGGGGTTACATGCCTATTTGTAGACTCCTTCACCACTAATCTAGGTGGTAGGTTGTTTTCCTTCACCACTAATTAAATGTACATCTAATTGTGAGATATATCATTAAGCTATTGTGTTCATCCCATCTTGTCCTTTGTTTTACACACTTTAATTTTTTATAAATTTGCAAGACATTTAATTGTTCAACTCTTATGGCCAAAATGTTGATGTTATTCTGCCAAATAAAATTGGTTTTGACAATAACATGCTAGTTTGCACTATCATATAATGTGGATATATCCCAAAATTCAATATTTTTTTTTTTTTTTACCAAATCCCACCTCTTTCCACTAGTCTTTCAGAGCCAACTTGATACATATTTGGGAAATTATTCATTATTTCTTAGTATTTAAAATCATTAATTTGAAAGCTAAAATACATCTAAGAATCATCCTAGATGATTCAAACATTTTAAGCATTCCTAGGAACATCTCGATTTGGAGCACTACTTGCATCGAAATTCACATTCACATTTAGGACATTGCTTGCTTGCAATCTATTGATAGCCAAGGTTGCAAAGTTAGTGTTTCAAGGAAGGTGATTAAAGAGAGCATGAACCCTTGCAATTCAACAATTTATCCCAAGGAATTTTTAAGGTGATCCCATAATAGTGGTTTACAATTTTTGGCCAAACTGGATACGAACTTTTTTTTTTCTTAACTAAATCTTCACATTCGAGCACCTATAGCGGTTAAACCGTGAGGAATTTGAAGATGATGCAAATTAGATTCTTGTCACATTTTGTCTGTAGATTCTAAAAAAAAAAAGTTCAAAATTTTTGGAATCAGATTGCACTTCTTTGTCCATCTCCCATGAACATTGGTTCTTTTAAAAAAACAAAATTTTTAAAAAGTGACGCACACCGTATAACACATAATTTTTTTCCTTGAAAGATAAAATTCTATATTTTTTGAATTTAGATTTGTAACTTTGATATCGAGTGCTTCCACTTGGTTAGATAGT
>VDFB02295257.1:0-20695 GCA_007258455.2 Sequoia sempervirens
ACGGCCGACTACAACAAAGTAAAGATATACTACTTACATCATCCCCCCCTACAAAGTAGTCGTCTTCCAGACGACTGGAAATAAAAAATGCCAACTCCTCGTCCTTTTCGTGTAATTGATTCTCCCTTTGTGCTGAAAGTCGTTGTGCATCGGCCACCTGGGTATCATTCTCTATCAACTGACCCAATACTCTAACCCTTTCTGCTAACTTCTCGAGAGTTGTCACTCTCATTTGCTCGGCTGCCAACTGCTCTTGCAACTATACTACATTGGCTGGCTGTATTGCAAATGGACAATTCCAATAAATTTTATGGGGGTCTGGGGGCAGCGCCCCCAGCGGGGTCGAGGGGTAGCGCCCCTCGCGGGGTCCGGGGGTAGCGCCCCTGGTGCGCTCCTTGTCACGATACAGGGCGGGGTCGAGGGGTAGCGCCCCCGCCACCAAGACCAATTTAACACTTCTGAAACCACCCGAAACTGCATCGCGTACCTCATTTTCATGACTTTTCCAAAGGTTCCGAATAGTGCTGATGAAGCTGAAAAATACAAATTTTGCATTGTTTTTCTTCAGTGTTCCACGGGCCTGGGGGACAGGGAAACGGGGGGACGGGGAAACGCGTTTCGGAGACGGGGGGACAAAGGGCCTAAGTTTGGGGACGGTGGGGAGACGGCGGGGGGACGGCGGCGGCGGGGTGGTGGGGTGGTGGTGCTGATATAGTTATAAATATACTTATAGTACTTGAAAAACTAGTTTTGAAAGGATGTATAACAGTATAAGTTTATAACAATATAAGAATTACATTTCAAATGAAACTATAGGAAATTACTCAAATTACTAATTAGTAAAATTATAACATAGCAAAATTTGAAATACTAAATCTAAATACGAAGATATCTTGAATGCTAATTGCTAAATAAAATTTGACAAATGAAATTGTTTTTGTAAGATTGAAGGTAACTAGTGGAGAGTACCTAGAAAATCAAATGAATTCAATGGGAGTTTGTGGGCAATGCCCCTAATGGGTTTGAGGGTTAGCGCCCTTAGTGGGGTCAAGGGGCAGTGCCCCTTGCGGGGGTCTGGGCGCAACGCCCCCAGCGGGGTCGAGGGGCAGCGCCCTGGGCGCGCTCCCTGTCGCGATACAGGGCGGGGTCGAGGGGCGGAGCCCCCGCCGCCAAGCCCAAATTAAGACCTCCAAACCCACACAAACCTTCAAGGTGTACATCATTTTGCATTAACAATAAAACCCAAATTAAGACCATCAAAGCCAGACAAACCTTCATGGAACACATCTCCTAGTCTCCCAGGAAACTCCTGGGCGTCTCCCAAGAAACTCCTGGGCGTCTCCTAGTCTCCCAGAAACCCCCGGCTGCCTCCCTTAAGAAACTCCCGGGCTGCCTTCCTAGTCTCCCCAGAAACTCCTGGCGCCTTCCCGCAGACTTGAGACGCCTTGGTGAAACTTGGAGACGCTCTCGCCTCCGCTTCCCAAGGCTGCAGGGCAGGCATGGACGGCGGGACGCCAGCCCCCCGCCCCGGACGCCCTCAAGCTCAAACGGTCATATTTTGGGGAAACGCTGGCCCCCGCGGTTCACCGGGTTTTAGACTCTTACTTTCTCCGCCCATGCTTGGTACAATCTTTATTTGCTTGGTATGTACGACTTTCTCCTTGATACGTACGACCTCCTTAATCCGTACGGCCTCCTTGTGACATTCTTTCTGGCTTGGTACAGTGCTTCTTGGTCTGATGCGTACAGTCTCCTCCTGATTTGGGCGTACACAGTTTTTACTTTTGCTGAGTCGTACGTTGGTCAATGCTTGAGGCCGTACTCTATGACTGGAAATTGCCAATTGATGCCGTACGGTGGGAGTCTTGAGTTTCTCCTGTAGGTGCCGTACGACTGAAATAAATTGTAGATTCCGTACAATGCTCTGAGTACACCGTACTGCTTGGGAAACTTGTAAACTCCGTACGATGTGAGGATGACATACGATTTGAACTTGAGTATTGTTGTGACCTTTTCACACATCGCCCCATTCAAGATGGGGACCCCCTAAATTTTGCTCCGCTCCGGTCTTTTGGCTTGGGTTTTTCCTCGCTCTCTCGCTCTGTCTCTTTTTTTTGGTGTCCGTCTCTCCGGGGGTTGTGTCGTCATTGAGCTTAAACGTGAAAATATTGGCCAAGTCTAAAATTAGGGTTTCATCTTTTCTGGTCAATTCAAGGTCAAGTAAAGTCGGTAAATTGAAAATTAAACTTAACATTGTTATCAGTAGGCATCCAGCAGGTTTCCAGCCAAATTTCATCAGATTCCGAGATACTTACTATTTTTAGTAAGTCTGCAATTCCAGGCAATTTGTCAGCGTTTTTGAGATTCCGATCATCACACAGCATTCAGAGTACATTAGACTGCTTGCATGCCAAATTTTGAGCAAAATTGGACAACTTACTATTTTAGCAACCGCTTCCGGCTAATTTCGTGGTCCGTGATGCAGAGTTTTTCTTTGCATGTCTCGATATTCCTTCTGGGTTTTTCGAGACCTTCGCGACGATGTAACATGCAAGTCGAGATGACCACTTTCAGGATTCAGCCTTCCGAGGCTATTTTTAGGGTTTGCATGTCGAGCTTTTCTTTGCATGTCAGGTGATTCCTGATGGGTTTTTCGAGAGCTTCGCGATGGTGTGATATGCAAACGAGGATTCTCACTCAGTAAGGAACTTGCTATTTTTAGCAGGTGTGTCCCGGCAGCCACTTCCCAGCAGTTCAGATTCACGAGCCGATCGCAGTGCCGCAGAAACAGAGACAAACGGAGATCTTTTGATATGCATGCAATGCAAATTAGGGTTTCCAGCTTCGGAGCCTAAAAATAGGCATCAAAAGTCAAAATCTTCGGAACCGGCAAAACCACCTCGACAAATAAGCCAGTCACCGGGTGAAATTTCAGTCAAACTGAGCACTTACCATTTATAGCGGCAAGTCAAATTGGAAACGTGCTAAAATAGTAAATCGCTTGCATGCACGTCGCCAGCGAATAATGTGGTGAGGATCGCTTCATTCAATTTCAACTCCGATCGAGCTTGGGAGCTATCAGAAACAAGAGCTTACTATTTATAGTAAGCCACCCTCAGAAACAGGCTATAAATAGCAGGGTGACCAAAAGTTGCAGTGTTGACAGGTTAACAGGGTTATGAGGATGCTACGTTCAAAATTTCAGGCCATTCCAAGCTTCAGAGGCGCGAATACAGAGCACTTACTATAAATAGCAGGGCACGTAAGCTGGCGAGGATGATGAAAATTTTGTCTAAGTCTGGAGTCTCGTCCGGCAGGCATGGAAAATGCGCCCATCTCAGCTAGAGGCGTAGAAATTTTTGGAAATGTGAGTTCATCCTGCTGAGGGGTCAAAATGCGCCCAAGGCACCAGAAGTCAAAGGAAGTCAATGAAATTTCATCCTGCTCAGGGGTCCAAATGCGCCCAAAATGAAAGAAGGGAAAGTTAAAAAATTTCTAAGGCATGAAAAATCCACCACCCTCATTGAAATGCGCCCATCCTTCTCTCACATCAAAATGCGCCCAACTTGCAAAGAGTCAACAAGGTCAAAGCAAACTCGTCCTCCTTAGGGGGTAAAATGCGCCCAAATCATGCAAGTCAAGACAAAATTTTGGAAGGTGAAGGGTCACCCAAAGATGTTGGAGATTTCATCCTCCACTAGTATGAAAATGCGCCCAACTTGCAAGTTCGTCCTCCTCACCCTCCTAAATGCGCCCAAATGAGCTCACATGAAGACAAAAAATGGAAGTTGAAAAGTCACATGAAGGCATTTGCAAGTTCGTCCTCCTCCTACAAGGAAATGCGCCCATGTTTGCATGTGAAAGGTAAATACGAGTGGTAAATAAGGTGAAAAATGTTACCTGGCGTGGTGAAAGGTGGTGAAAGCTTAGGCGTCATCCCTCTTCATGTGTAGAATGCGCCCAAGGTGGTGGGCCTTTGTGAAAACCTTGCTAGGCGTGTGAAGGGAGTCATAAGGTGTTAGGAATATTTCCTAAGGCGTTTGGAATGTGTTAGAAAGTATTTTGAAGGTGTTAAGAATAAAACGTTAAGTGTGAAGTATGCGCCAATGTTTGAAGGGTGATATAAGGCGTTGGAAAATATTTCAAGGTGTTGAGAGTTAAAATGAAATGCGCGCCTAGGGAGTAAGGGTGATATAAGGTGATTTTAAAATATCTTGAAGGCGTTGAAATGTTTTGAAGTGTGCTAGGCGCCTCAGTGGAAAGTGAAATATTTTCTAAGTGTTAAAATTATCTAAGGCGTTGGGCTTTTGAATGAATATTTTCCAAGTGATGAAGTGGAGATAAAATGTGCAAGGCGTGCTGGGAATGAAGTTGATATAAAAATTTTCTAAATGAAGATTCCTCTCCACTGGCAATCAAATTTTTTCTAAGGCAAGATTTCAAAAGTACAAGATGATTTTAAAATATTTTCTAAGGCAAATTTATTTTCCTTGGAGAATATGCCTAGAACTCAGATGATAGAATTTTCCGGAGCACGAGCAACTTTCTCAGTAATGAAGTCAGAGACGATGATAATGCAAGGTGATTCAAATTTTTTTCAAGAGGTCAGAACAACACAAAGTGATCACAGGCGAAGAACAATTTAAAATGATGGAAATAATATTTTTCTAAGGTTCAAAATTCAAAAAATTAAATGAACCCGTTCGTTGGGTACCCATGAATTCGAGACATTCTGACGAAAATTTGCTTCTGGGTACTGAACATTTGTGATGATGAATGGATTTCCAGATCTTTCAAGCTTCGCCGACACTTTTTCAGTGAGGAATTTGATCAGTGCTTAAGTTATGAATTTTCCTAAGGGGGAATTTTGAATTTTCTAAGGCAAATTTGAATAAAATGAGTTTTCAGAGTGAATTTTCTTCGAACGATGAATCCAAAGGGAATTGCCTAGATGATTTTGATTAAACTCTTCAAAGATGAATTTTCCAGAGCAGATGATGAAGTTAAAAATTCGAATTCAAGTGACAAAGCTCCGGCTGGTGAGTTAAGAGAAGATGAATTTAAATTCAAATTTTTCGAAAAGTAATCCAAAACGCCAGTCAAAGTCAAGTTTCTAGAAGAATAATATTCCCGACGACTGGAGACAAGTGTCAGAAACACCAGAGAGGGAAAATTCGAATTCTTGAAGTGGAGTAGTGGAGTTTAATGGCACTGGCTAAAATTAACGTCTTCTAGAATTTGAATTTTAGCTATAAAATGAGCAGGTTTTTCACTCATTTTCACAACTGAGAAAGGCGAATTTGCTAAGTCTGAGTGAGCTTGAAGAAGTTCGAATTTTGCCAAGGAGTGCAAGTTGCTGAAGGGGCGCACTTGAGAGTTGATTGAAGTTGCTGAGAAAGGTACGCCATTGCTGAGTGGAGAAGTGTTTGCTGAAGATTGAGCTTGCTTGTAAAAGGTACGACTTAAGTGGCTGAAATTTGATTTGCTTGAATTATAGAAGTTTGAAAGAGGTGCGCCATTGCTTGAGAAGTACGGCCTTGCTAAGTTGAAGTTTGAAATCTGATTTGCTTAGTTGAAGTTGTTGGTTAAGGGACGCCTTGTATTGAGTTGAAATAGTTGAGAAAAGCACGAACTTGCTAGTGTGAGATTGCTGATTGCTGGTTTGAAGTGCAAGTCATAGAAGTTTAAAATTTGCTGATTGCTGATACGAAGTAGTTGAAGTTGAAATTGCTGATTGCTGATAGTAAAATAAAATCATCAAAGTTCACTTAGAAATCTGTTCTAAGTGTCGGAATTTGAACTTATTCAAGAGAAGAAGCTGAGATGGCTAAAGCGAGGACAACCGGAAAGGACAATGGTGCCTCAAGACAAGCTACGATCAAGAAGCTGAGCAAAACGTTCATGCCGGAGTCAAAGTTCATTTCGAAATTGGGCAGGTTGACAGACACGAACTTGGGCGCCGTCAACCTGGAGACTCTCAAGAACAGGCTGTTCGGGATTGGAAGTCATCGGGCTTCGGTCACTTCGCACAACATCGTCCGAAGTGGACTATATGCGGCTGCTGGTTTTCCGCCAGCTATTCAGTGTTCGGAGTTGATTATGGAGTGCCAATCGCTACAAGAAAGAACACCTACGACACGCCACCGTGATGGGTTGGGGTACCTGCCAATTCCCACCGTACTCATTGGTGAAGCTTTTGGGATCCCTGCACGTGAACATGATCTAGAAACTAAGAGCGAAGGAGCGATGTATGCTTCTGCTTTCGAGAGATGCATGGATACAATTAACACTCACTGGATGAGCACTCCGAAGCCGTCTCGTACGAAGTTGCCGAAACAGATCATAGCAGATGACTTGAAGCAGGAATATTGTGATCTTATCATGTTGCTGAGCAGGGTTGGTGGATGCCCACAGTCCTATATTTTTGAGCCTTGGATGTTTTATTACATCAACCTGGTGTTGGAGGGCAAGGATTATGTCAATTGGGCTGAGATGATTAGTGATAATATACATGAGCAGCTCCTGAGCTTGTTGAGGACGAAAACGTTTTACATGAGCTCCTATCTCATTTACATGTTGGCACGGATGACGAGGTACAGAGGAATTTCTTACAAGGAACCCATCGGTTGTGGCTCTCACCAGTTCAAAATTCATGAGGCGTGTACGCAGTTGCACCTTTCGAGCACAACTTATTATAAACGTGTCAACGATTCATTCACCATGTACATCACGAGGATGCTTCAGGAGAGGTTACAGTGCAGAATCTCTAGAAATGCCCAGGAGCTAATTGAGAGGTATGGGTGCTGGGTTATACAATTTCCAAGATTTTCATACATTAGGCTGCAAGGATTTTCTTCATACCCATATAGGCTGCCTAAGTACCCAACAGACAGAATAATAATGCTAGAGATAGCTAGACAGTTACTGGCCTTTGACAAAATCCAGAAGAAAAAGAAGGAAGGAGGGATAGAGTTTCCAATTGTGATGGGCAACTCGGACGAGGTTTGTCCTTCGATACAGGCATGTAGAGAAGCTGAAAGTGAGCTTCAATTTCATCATTTCTCATATCACACAAGTAGACAACACTATGACCCACACCATAACATCAACTGGGTGTTGTCAGAGGAATTCAAACACAAGGCCACCATTGAGGATTACTGGGCTGATGCAATTGATGAGATTGAAGTGAGGAAGAGAATGTTCTCTCGGTTGCCGATTACTCTGATCAGGGAGTGTGAGGTAATTCCAGTTCCGGACCAGGTCAATGAGGACATGGATGTTGTTCATCCAGACTATGCAGCTGTTCGGGATACTCCACTTCCGCCTATAGATTGGTCAGAGCCCGAGGTTGCTGATCTTGATACTCTTTCCATCCCAGTTATGACATTCACCAGGGCTTGGGTTGATAGACGGGTGAACAGATTAAAAAGTAGGTCAATTGCCTTGACCTACAACTTAATGGGAGATCACAGGACGCCCACCATAGGAAGGAAGAAACAGATCACAAGAGGACCAGAGTCCAGAAAGAAAGAAATAGTTCAGCCAGAACCTCCACGAGTTACAAAGCTGGCAGCACTCCTGACATCATCGCCTCCGCCATACAGAGGTGCTCCTTTATTTGCCGCATCGAGGGTTACATCAATCAAAAATCGGAGATAACAGAAGTGATATTCAGCTTCCACGAGGGAGTCAATTGGCCGAGCAATGTACCGTTATAGGATTGACCACATGATGATGAGGGGACTATTAACACCCTCGCCACAGAGATAGATACGCCATGAATGATGAAGCGGCGATGATGATACATAGCCGAGACTCTACCACTCGAGGGACAATGAGCCTCGTAATGAGGAAGAAGTGGAACAAGTTAGAGAAGTCGAGGCACAGGAGCAGCAGCCCTTTGATATATTATACGAGGTGCCCGATTGGCTTAGAGACAGAATGCGAAGAAGCCCGAGTGAGGAGGTTGATCCAGCAGTTGAGATGGAAGAGTTTTTGAACCGATCGCTGCTCCTCCACCCGCTAGAAGGCAAGAAAGTTTTCGAAGATCTCCACCCGATGAGATGGCTCGCATTTTCACGTTGTCAGTCTCCACGAAGTCGAAAGTGTAACCGAAATGAAGCAACCGAAAACTATGTGGTCACCACTCTTGATTTGGGACGCCCTACTGGTGCTCAGATTGTTGAGTGTGATAACTCCTTCCTTGCCCTTAAGGATAGATTGTTCAAAAAAGAAGGAAAATATAAGAAGTTGAAACGAGAACACAGGGCGTTAGTTGGATATGTTCAGCAGTTGTCTCGTTCTCGAGGGCAGGATGTACCAGTGATAGAGCCTCCTGCAGATATTCCTAGAGAGTCGATCAGCGGCTTAGTAGAGTTGGGGAGAATGGCACAGGAGGCAGACAAATGGGTCACAGGAGTTCGTACTGAGACAGAGAAATTCATGGAGGACCTATCCTTTGCTTTTCAACAGGCCTCTTCTATTTTGGCACGGATGGATGCGGTGGATCATGCTTGGGGCGATGCTTCCATCTATCAGAGTAAGGTGATCCAGCGTCTTGAGGTGTTGAGGCATGTGCCATTGTAGTTGCTGATTGATGGAGGTGTCATTCAGGCGAATGACCGATATGATTTCTCTCGGTGGTATTCTTCGGCTATCACAGGGCGTGGCTTCTTCGATGCAGCACAGGCAGATTCAGCCAGGATACATAAGGCTACGGCCATTATTATAGATGGAGTTCAATACCTTCGTGCGAGGCCATATTTACAGGCTACCGAACTCGATGAAAAGTTTTTGATAATTTGAGGGGTTTGCCGTTCTTCAGAGCGTTAAGACCTTTGTAGCGATGATTCCTTGAAATACCTACATTCCACTTTGATCCAGAACACGCAGGACTCATTAGCTACTTGGAGAAAATCTTGTACAAGGCACGAGCATTCAGTCACGGTATTAGAGTTTCAGTTGGATTGTGTTCCGCCTATTTCAGTTCATGAGGTTGAGGCGTACTTGGCAGATTTGTTGAGTTGGCGGTCGAGAAGGCTAATGGGAACACACTACTGGACGAGGATCTTCTAGAAGACTGAGTATGGAGCATTTATTGCATTTGCTATTTCGGGAGTGAGTGGGAATCTTTGATTCATTTAATGTACCACTCCCTATTCTGGCAGTTTTTAGGGTTAGGGCTAAGGTGGCATGATTCTGGCCACTCTATTGATTGTAACCCTAGCCGTCCTTTGGGACTTGGCTAGCTATAAAAGGGGGAGTCCCCCTCATTTGTAATTCATTAGGAGTCAGAACCAGAGTAGATATTGAGAGAGCATTAGCTTTAGAGCTAGATAGTGTAACATTGTAGAGCATTTTTGCATCATTTGGAGAAGAGAGAAAGTTTTCCCTTTGAGAACTTTTGAAGAAATTGTTGTGTAACACATTTTATGATAATAGATCTTTTCATTGATGATGAAATTCGTCTTGTCATGAAATGCTAGCAAGGTTTCTTCTTCCTTTCGTATCCAAGTAGATTAGATTCATGCAAGTAGCTTACTTTGGTGTGTGTTGTTTTATTGAGATAGCTTCGCTTTATTCCATACCACTAGCGGCTTGTTGATGATAAGTCTGCCTTGTGTGGTCAACTGGACATTATCTTGTGTCTAACTTCGGTTGTGGTTTACATACTTATATGCGTTGTTCTGATGGTGTACGTATGTTAATCTATAACTTGAACACCTTTCGCTATCCCCTTTGAAGATTGCACCGATTTTACTGAGGCTGTCCGACGGAGGCTAGGTGAAATCTGGTTGAAGTCTATCAAAATGAAGCTCCACATATCCTGCATTTAGAATATAATATAAATTTCTTAGGCCCTTTCCCTTTTACTTTCCGTATATTTCTTATTAGTCTTAGGAAAAGATGCACATTGCCAAATCATACACGTAAGAATTCCCCTTCAATATCATACATTAACTGCTACTGCAAGAAATCTGGACAATTGTGTAAGTCCCCTCGTACGAACACAGCAATACACATCAACCAAACTGGGTCTATTCGCACTTAAGGAACCTTGGAGTTGAACATGCGAACTTTCTCGCAATCTTAGCGCATGGAATACTTTGATCAAGAGAGAACGGAGTAGCCCAAACTATTTTGTTCTGCCTTTTTGGTATGGTCACAAAAACCGCATCAACAAGTATGCCATACGACTTGGAAAATTTGAGACATCCGTACAATTTGAAGAACTTGAGGATGACGTACGATTTGGAAAACCTGAGGACGCCGTACGATTTGGAAAATTTGAGACATCCGTATGATTTGAAGAACTTGAGGATGACGTACAATTTGGAAAACCTGAGGACGCCGTACGATTTGAAGAACTTGAGGATGCCGTACGACTTGGAAATCCTGAGGATGTCATACGACCTTGACTTTTCTCCTCTGTTCTTCCTCTGTGCTTAACCTTCCATGCTGCCATACGTCCCTCCTAATATTGATGTCGTACGGACCCTTGTTGCTTCCTTCTCTGTCTTCATAGCTAAAAGGCCGTACGCTGAAAATTGCCTTTGTGTTTCTCCAAACTTTATTTAACTTGGTCGCTTTTTCTCTTAGCCGCCCAATTTTACCAATGGCCATGATTTTTATTGTAATTCTCTTTATTTTAATATTTCGTCTCTTGGCCACTTTCAATCTTTTCATTTTTTTCTTCCTCATGAACTCTCCCAAGTCACTTTTTAATTTTTTCCCAATTCTTTTATTTTTCTTCTCTTATTTTTTTCAATTTTTTATTTTCTTCTTCCATTTCACTTTTTTTGTTGTCTGAATTTTTTAATTTCTTCATTGTATTTTTTCCCTTTTCTCTCACTTCCAACTGTTCTTTTATTTTTTCAATTTTTTCATTTTTCAACTCCATTATTTTCTCCTTTGCTATTTTTCCATTTTCCGATTCCAACACAAATTTTTCATCTCGTACTTGTTCAGATTTGTGGACCGGCGTATTGTCCAGTTTGGATACTCTTTCCTTGTACTCTCCATTCTCGGCCGGAATTGTTTGGTTGGGCCTTCCCTGTTTCTCTTCTTCCTTGATTTCCCCGATTTGTAGCATGTTACACTCTCGGTGGAACACTTCATAGTCTTCCATCTGCCAATGAAATAAGCCATTCGGTGAGCTTGTCTCGTCCTCCGAACAACTCTCGAGTTCAAGTACGCCTTCAGTGTTCAGTTCCATAGCTTTCCTTCCTTCGTCCACATCCGACTCACCTCCATCCGATTCAGATCCAAAGGAAGCCAATTCTTCGCTCACGGCCTAGTTCTTCAAGTCAATGACGTACTTTCGCCTGTTGTTCTCGATCGAGAGTGTTCCTCTTCCAATTATGATTTTAACATGGCTATCGATACATCCTCTCCCAAATGGTGCATCGTCGGCTTTCCTCACGTAATGGGATGGCGTAAAATTTAGCAAAAGCGACATTGACGTCGTTACCTTCTGGCCATCCCGGTGTTCTAGCGGCGATACCATGTTGATCAAGCCCACTGGTTGGAATGTCGGTATTAGAAGTGTGAGCTTCTGAGACTCTTCAATGATGTTGGGTAGTACATTGACTTAGATCCTCGGAGTGCGGCCGATAGTATTTGTCAAGATATTCTGTGATCTCCATGCGCATTTCGGCATCTTCAGATGTTAGTTGTGAGCAATACTGCTTCGATTGTTTGTTCGCAAATGGGTGGGACGGAAGATTCGGTTACACTTTGATTGGTATGGTGAAAGTGCAGTACAAATGCGATGTTGAACTCGCCTCCGACCGTCGAGAGGTTCCAGGCTTCTCTAGAGGTACTTTGTTTTCTTTCGCCATCGCCAGTTCCACTTCAGTTTTTTCTTCCTTCATCCTTTGTTTCTCCGTACATGGATCTGGGTAAGTGGCCTTTTTTGCTTGTGCTCTGGTGATCGCCAGTACCTCTTGTTCTTCTACTTCCAGCATGTGGATACCCTTTTGCTTAGGGCATTCGTTATCTTCATGATCGCCTGGTCCACACCACTTACACAATCTCCCTCCCGAACCTTGATTGTTCTGGCAATCCCTGGCAAAGTGGCCCCATTCGTTGCACTTCCTACATTGGATCATGGGCCTTCCTTTTGCATCGTACTGTATCATGTTTCTCGGACTTCTGTTGCTCCGGTAACCTCTAGGGGATGCATTGCTATTGTACTAGGGCTTTGGTGGTGTGTTTGGCGGTGTTGACGGCTCTCCATGAGTGAAGAGTACTTGTGCACTTTTGGTTTTTAAGTTGTATGGGCATTCCTTGACGGAATGCCCCATCACTTGGCAAATATCGCAAAATAAGTTCTTGGGACAGTTTGCCTTCGTGTGACCTTCCACATTGCAGTTCGTACACCACAGTTCTCTGGCTTCTCTCGTACTCTCCTTGCCAGCCTTCAATTCTTTCATCATTCGCATCATATCTTTCCTGAGTGCTTGTACAGTCTTGGATTCACCGTCGCTGTCGTCCGTACTCTCCTCCTCGTCTGTCTTCTTTTTCCCTTGGGAGGATGTTTTGTTTTCACTTTCTATATCCATCGCCCGATTGTATGCTTCGGCGTATGATGAAGGAGGTACGACTTTCATTTTCTTTCTTAATGACGGAAGCAAGCCCTCGATGAACCATCTTTTCTTCAACTCGTCGGCTGGTTGTGCCTCCAATTTCCCCTCCAATTTCCCCAGCAAATCTTTGAGTCTTCGGTTGTAGGTCTGTTGGTTGGAAATTTTGTATTCTTGTGAAAGCATACAAAATTGTGGTTTCAACCACAGCACGTGAGATTAAACTCTCCTAATTAAGGGAAGGCTCCCCCTTTAACTAAATAAAACTAAATGGGTAGGACAACAATCGTTCCTCTTATTTCAGGAAAGATTATGTTCTTTTCTCTTCTCATAAAAGAAATAGTAAAAGTTGATAAAACTTATTACAGCAGCTATGCAGTGGAATTAAGAAAGAGAAAATAAAGTTTCCTGAAAGCGCAAAGACTTCCGTTACTTCCTCCGGGACGAGAAAACAATCAATAAGCACAAAGTCTTGAAGAATGAGATCTTATCTACCCTTTTCAGAATAATTACTTAATGAAAATATACAACATAAAACAACGCAAAGTCTATAACTATGTAGTATCTATTAACTATTCTAGATGAGAATTAATACGAACACAAAGACTTGCAATTGTTCTCAATTTCTAATACTAACTATAAATTCAATTTTCACATTTACAGCACAAAGACTGCAGATATTTAAATCGAATCTCTCTTCAGCAATATTCCACAATTCTCAAGTAGTTACAAAATGATGCTCCAAAATGACATAAGAACATGAAGGATGCAAAATAAGAATTCAGCTCAAAGTCTGAAATTCCAACGTCTTGATATTACTTGAAAATTCACAATTATCAACTATAAAGCTCTTTTACATCCCAAATTGAGACGTTACAATTTACCATTACTAGATAGAGTAAATGTGGTCTGAAGGTAAATTAATGATGCTTGTACCTCGTTTTCAATATGAATGTTGTTTCATTTGATGTTATTCTTGGTGAAATACTGCATAAAGGAGAATATAAGGTTATTGATTTATGAATAATCTAACTTTTGAAATGATTCATGTATTCTGCTTTGTTTGAGCATATGATTCCCGTTGTCGTGACATGGTGTGCAGGAAGCAGGTTCGTACCTCCAGGCAGAGGAGAGATATCACTCGGGGAAGAACTTGGTCGGGTAAACAGTGATGGATACCAACTGGACATACACACACAAACCTTAGAACTGTGTAAGCTAAGTCATTGTTCTGGTTAAAGGTAAGTCATCTGTAGGCTTGTCTAGTATCATTAGGAGTCATGTCTTCTTCTGAATGTGTAAACAAGTGATGCTTGCCAGTATAACCTTATAAGTAATAAGTTCTGGTTAGAGGTGGATATGTGTATTTGTACATATATACATACGAATACGATATGTACAAGTACCCATAAGTACATTCATGTCGATACAAACGTATTAAGCAGATGGATATGCCATACGTGTGCGTCGATATAAATGTATTTATGGATACTTATACGTATAGTATATATATAAATATATATACAAGTATACGTACCCACAGCTAACATGATGAAGGAATTATATATGTTAACGATATTTTGCCTCTGAATTTATACATATACAGGTTTACATATAATATTGACTGGTGCACAAGTATATAAACGTATAATGTAAATGTAAATATATGTATAGGAATAAAGATAAGTATTTTTATATATTTAATATTATAATAAAATATCAATATAATATAGTTTAAAAATGTATACGATATTATTTAAATTAATAATTTAAATAATTATACAAAAACTATATTATATAAATATTTTAATAGAATATATAAAATATATTTAAACAAAAGATTTACAAGTCAAGTGAAATGTAAATTAAACATTTTATTTTTAAGAAGAAAGGCTAAATCATAGAAAAGAATAGAATCGCGATTTTCTCTAAGAATACTTCATTGCGTTGAATTATTAAACTTCAATTCTGAGCCATGAGCAAATGCGTCACAAATGTATTAAACTTTATTAAAACATTATTGAGCAAAATTCGAAATAAGGAACTCAGCCGTAAAAATGGCGAATGAAAAAGAAAAAAAAACCGCGCAGGAAGAAATCGCGCGACTAGGGCCACAGCAACCAAAAACGACTGAGATAAATTCGCTAAAAATGGTGTGTGGACGCCATCCGGCCTAGGAATTAGTCTCTCATTAAACTAACACTGATTTCTACCTGTTGAAATACGCATTAACCTGTAGGTGGCGTTTTTCAGTTTTGAGTTGAATTTTTCATGATTTGCTAGCTTAAAGGAGTCGAATCACCTTCAAATTTGGTGACTTAGGGTTTAAAGATCCGCTAGGTATCATTTTTACTATATCTGGGCTCTTTGTTGTCATTTGGCATGCCTTCACAAGAGGAAATCCGTTGCACTTCGGGCCTATAAATGGACGCCCAACCATTCAATGTGGCAGGACTTGAAGAATCCGAGTTTATCTTTTTATTTAGCTTCCATAATCTATCTCTGTTTGAGCTGTGAGTAAACCTTATTAATGCTGAGAGAAACCTTACACATTTTCTGAGAACAGTATATTACCAATTGCTGAGAGACATCCCCTGTTATTTTCTTCATCACTTGTAAGTTCACAGTAAGAAGTTGAGATTACTTTCAGCTATTGAAAGTGATTAATTTCTGAGGAAGAATTTGAGAATGGTCTGAGAGTGCTGAAAGTCTTTTGTTCAAAGATTTGAGGAGCTGTAAACCCATTCAAGGTCATCCCTTAAAGGAAAAGGCAAATACCAGGCATGTTTCATTCTTCATGATGTTGAGCATATTTTCTTGTTAAATAATTAAAAGAATAAAATGCTGAATGTACACATTAGGGAATTGCATTGAGTTCAATACTTCAGTTAAGATAAACAAAGAAATGATTCTATGTTGTATCATGTAAGTAAATTACTTAAAAGAAAGGCTATTGCATGTTCTATACTATTAACTCTTGCATTAATTTGTAAACGAATTTAGTGTTCCATTGAAGAGTAAATTATATTAATTAGTAGACGGACGTACTGATCCATTAAAGAGTAGATTGCAATATTTGTATTGACTCCATATAAGGAGTGTATGTTTGTATATAGCTCTTTAAATGCTAGGGAGTGTAATGAGGGTATTTAATAAGTTACCGATCACAACTAGTTGAAGAATAACTTAGTCAAGTTATTAAAAGCTCCTAGGATGAGAAAGTCCCGTATAACGGAGTTAGTTGTGAGTACTTGTTAAATTGTTCTCCATTCTAGTAGTTAGTTTGTTGTAGGAAGTCTAGGGTACGGACTACCCCGATAGACCAACCTACGCGTAGGGTAAGATAGCCTCAAGTCAAGTTGAACCTGGCTAGTGTATGTGACAAATGACTACCTTGTTTAGCTGCATTTGGTGGCTTGCTTTTGGCCGAAGTGGTGGCAAGGGCAAACAGTTTGTTGCTGCGGCGTGGGTTGCGTGATGCGATGCATCTGGTGCGTGGAATCGCGGCAATATCTGGTCAGTGATCGTTAAAGGTTATAACCAAATTATCACGAAATTCCGTGCGACACCGTTGCAGACGCTGCTATTATTGTTGCGTCCGATTCTGTACTTGTGAAGTTATTATATTGAAATGGAATCTTTGTTGTATATTAATATGGCAATTTGTTCATGTTTTGTCAATAAAGAAAAAGAAAAATTCAATTGCAATGACATGATTAACACGTTTACATACTTGTAGGATGTAAATTATGAAAATTTTAATTTTACCGAAGGGTCGGGCTGTTACAAGCTCAAAGACTTTATGAGTACAAAATTCTGCAGAGTTTTCTTGCTTGCTAAAAAGATAAAAGATTACAATAGACCCTCTCAAGTATTTATAGGAGAGAGGTATGGAGAAAAAGGTGGGAGGATCTCAACAAACTTGAGAAAATCTCTCAACCGATAACTAATTGCAATTGACTTATTCAAAATTACAATCCAAATTGTGATTTGTTTTGTAATAAATTACATGTAATTACATTTTTCAAAACTGCAAGGAAAAAACACTTGCAATTGCAAAACTTGTTTTTACATATATTTGTCGAAAGTAAAAATACATAAAACAACCTAATATTTTAATTTGTCTCATTCCTATCTTTGAAAGACAAGAATTTGCTGATGATCATCTGCAATTCATTCGCATCGGGGCCCAGTGTGTTCTTGGCTACTGCAACAGTCTTCAAGATTACATCAAAATATTTGATTGTTGCAAGGCTATGTTCTTCATAAGCAATTTGCATTTTATCAAGGATTATTTGATGATTAACAAGTTTATGAATTGAATCCATGGTAAACTGCTCAGATTCCAACTGTTGACGAAGGTTTGCTGCCATTTCTGTAGTATCTTGCATCATGTTAGCATGAGTCTGCTTGCCTAATTCCACCCTAGTGAACCTGTAATCAGACACCTGCATTTCTTCATGTGGTTTGTCAACAAGAGGTTCTGCAATCTCAGCATATTTCATTTTATTGCTGTCAATAAACACTTGCGAGACTATTTTTGCCTTCTTTGCAACCATTGGTTTTGATTTCTTCAATTTTTGGAAATCAAAAACATCAGGAGACACTGCTTGTTTCTTTCTTTTGGGAGCAATTGAATTTAACCATGGAGGAAGATCCAAGGTTGTCACATCAGAAATAACAACTGCAGTTTGTGTAGAAATAGACTCAGTTTGTGTTACAACAAAAATTCTAGGGGGTGCCTCAGTTTGTATAGCAACTATACTTTGTTCAGAAGACAAATTACGACTAGGATCAGCCATGAAACAATTAAAGCTTGTTACTGATGTATCAATCTCTGGGAGAGTTACTTCTGACATGGCTGGAAAGATTGGATTTGCATAAAAAATACTCTCCAAGTTATTGGGTAAGCTTCTTATGGGTGTACTTATTATTGATGAGGACTGATGACTAGCCCCTGGAGGTAGGATAGAAGGAACAAATACTGTGGAGAAGGAATCAACATCACTGTCGATAGGGGAGATAGGAGATATGGCTGAATCTGGTATTGGAGCTTCAATGAGAGGAGTTATTTCACTCAGAATGGTAGAGGTTTCAAGAATCTCCTCTTCTTCTTGCTGATCCAAAACTTGAATCTGTATTTTCTTAACTTCTTTCCCCTTTAATGTTTCCTTTTCCAACGGTTCTTCCACAGCCTGGCTTACCCTTAACTTTATTCTGGTACCTGAAGAGGAAGCTCCTTCTTTTGATTTGTCTCTAATTTCTGACTTCAATCCTTTAGGGCCAGCTGGATCATCTTCAGCTCTAACTCTGATTTTAATAGTCTTGACACCTATGCTTTTGAGCCAAGTGTTGGTGTTTGCCAAGACTGATTGAAATCTATCAAAAATAGAGACAGATTCTTTTTGGGACCACTGGATTGCAGGAATGGACGCATTAGCAACCTCTTGTTCTTCATATTCAGGATCTAAAACCTGCCTATCATCAATTACACCTTCTGGAATTAGGGTCAGATTGAGATCAACAATTTGCTCCACTGTGAGCCTGCAATAATCCATTCTGTATATATCTTTTTCTGTCCGGAGGTCTGCCCAAATGTCTTCAATGCGGTGCACATGAGTGAAGGTAGGAAATTGAAGAAACAAGCAACCATACTCATTTACTTTATTCCAAGCCGCCTCAGATACCCTGTTGTTTACCAATGCTTTGTCAAATAAACACATAAAATGACCAAAGAAAGCATCTTGAACTCTTCTATAATGTGCCCGGCTTGGTTTTAAAGTCAGCTGATCATAATATTCCCATACAGGCACCAATGATCTGTCACCTTGAGGAGATAGGCCTGGAAAATGCCTCAATGAAGCTGCTATATAAACTAAATATGAGTTCATATAAAAGGTGAGAGTGGTAGGGACTTGTGCAAGCTGTTCACACAAACTGTCATTGATTATTTCACCCCAAAATATTGGATGCTGTGCTTTTCTGATGACTACAATGAACTTATACATCCAATTTTCAAACATATTGGAAACCTTCAACCCTGCTATTTTGCTCAAGAGAGTGATCATATCATTAATCTCTTCCTTAAAATCAGACCGATACAATTTGGGTATCCGGGTCACACAAGGTCGTGATTTGAGAAGCCACTTAGAATTGATATGTTTGATACAGTCATTCTTTTTCTGCTCATAATGTTTGTGAGCACTCTTCAATGTGATTTTTGAATATGTAGTGGTATCAGGAACTCTGAAAATTCTGTTGATTGTCTCAGCATCAAGTCTAATAACCACGTTGCCGTCATCGTCCTTGATAGTTCTAGATTGACTGTCAAAACAGGATGCACATGCAAGAACAAATTCAGGCTCAAGAGCAGCAACAGGAAAAGAAGATACCAGGTGAATATGACTTCTCAGCAACAATTGCATGTCGTGAGAAGTTGATTTCTCAGCTCTCCCCAAAAACTTGGACATATCAACATGCCCAATTTCTGTGTCCTTGATTTCGTCAATATTTGAGACCACGTGAGACGGGGAAATCTCATTCTGATACTTATCAAATTTATATTTCATCTTTTTGCTTATTGGAGAAGCTGGTTCGTCTGTCATTGAACAGGAATCTGCAAGGCTGCGGTGAAAACCCCATAAGGTAAGAACATCATTAATATCAACGTGAGTGGACATGGTGAAACTCAAACCCTAGGAAAATGAAAACGTCTTTAGGAAAAATGATGGAGAATGAAGGATGAAGACGAATTTGGATCTTGGTAGAATGATTGCAACAAAAAGCAACATTTTGTCTTCTTGAAACAGCAGGACAAAGAGATTTTTGACTTGGATTGGAGTTACGTCTAAAAAAAGTTCAACTTTTGAGTTTTTTTAAGGCATTTCGGGTTTTTCAATGACTTCAGCAATTTTTCAAAAGGCAGTCGGGATTTTTTGGACATTTGACAATTTGACAATTTTGCAATTTTTAAAATTGTAATTCTAGCTGTAAATCCTGATTTGCATATTTGGTTCTCAAAACCCGAAATATGACTCAAAGTGAAATATATTTTTGTGAAAAATGACAATGGAGGATTTGAGGTGGATGAATGGAAACGAAATGAAGTGAAAACTTTATTGCTGGGAAGAATGGCGTAATGAAAAACGCGTTTTGTATGAGGTATTTGGAAAATGAAAAATGCATTTGATATGGAGTTTAAGAATGGAGGTATGGAAGGATATGGAGAGCAAATATCGATAGGATGAAAGGAAACGGAGGGCGCGCGGCTTATGAAGGGTATATGATAAATGAAAAATGCGTATTTAGTGAAGGCGGGTTAAATAAGAGTGGCGACACATTTTATGAAGGTAAATAATGACAATGAAAACGCGTTTTTGTAAAACAAAAGCGAATACTAACAAATATATGTGTAAACGAGAGTAAACAAAGGCGGATGTCAGTGTAAAAACGTTGAAGAAAAACGCGTTTTCAATAAAAGACATTAAAATCTAAAGTGAAATGCATAAATGAAGATCACGTTTTAATACAAAATGATAAGTAACAGAAAACAAAATTAGAAAGAAACAAGGAAAAGAATAACATACCTGAAAAGAAGTTTGTAAATGAAAATAATGACGAAATAAACCCTAGGCGTGTTCAGAAAATGAAAGAGAACTGGCTATTTATTGATAAAAATCCGAACTTCAAGCTTTAAGATCGATAAAAACTCCTTGAAATAGGGATGTCAAAACAAAAAAGGATTCAAATAGCTCGAATCAGAACAACGTCGGACTTTTTAGAGTTCATTGCAACATAAAATGTCATCAAAAACTGAAATCGGGCTTTTAAAATGATTTAGCAATTTTATTTAAAACAAATTCGGACCTTTTTGATCAAATAACAATTCACTTAAAGCAAATCGGGTTTTAAAAACCATCTAACAATTTCACTTTTGACAAAAATGAGCACTCATAACAAATTCGGACTTTTTGACTCACTTAAGCAATTTCAGAATTTTTAAGAGCTTTAGCAATTTTGCCTTTTAAGTCAAAATTTCCCTATTTGCTGAGTTGCTCCAAAAACCCGATTTTGACCAAAAAGACAAGGAAAAAGACTCAGAAATTGACAAA
>VDFB02295258.1:0-43580 GCA_007258455.2 Sequoia sempervirens
TGAAAAAAAAGACAACAATGGAGGATTTTGAGGTGGATGTGAATGGAAACCAAAATGAAGTGGAAACTTTGCCATCGGGAAGAATGGCGTAATGAAAACGCTGGCTTTGTATGAGGTGCATTTTGAAAATGAAAAACTGCATCTGGATATGGAGTTTAAGAATGGAGGTATGGAAGGATATGGAGAGCAAATATCGATAGGATGAAAGGAAACGGAGGGCGCGCGGCTTATGAAGGGTATATGATAAATGAAAAATGCGTATTTAGTGAAGGCGGGTTAAATAAGAGTGGCGACACATTTTATGAAGGTAAATAATGACAATGAAAACGCGTTTTTGTAAAACAAAAGCGAATACTAACAAATATATGTGTAAACGAGAGTAAACAAAGGCGGATGTCAGTGTAAAAACGTTGAAGAAAAACGCGTTTTCAATAAAAGACATTAAAATCTAAAGTGAAATGCATAAATGAAGATCACGTTTTAATACAAAATGATAAGTAACAGAAAACAAAATTAGAAAGAAACAAGGAAAAGAATAACATACCTGAAAAGAAGTTTGTAAATGAAAATAATGACGAAATAAACCCTAGGCGTGTTCAGAAAATGAAAGAGAACTGGCTATTTATTGATAAAAATCCGAACTTCAAGCTTTAAGATCGATAAAAACTCCTTGAAATAGGGATGTCAAAACAAAAAAGGATTCAAATAGCTCGAATCAGAACAACGTCGGACTTTTTAGAGTTCATTGCAACATAAAATGTCATCAAAAACTGAAATCGGGCTTTTAAAATGATTTAGCAATTTTATTTAAAACAAATTCGGACCTTTTTGATCAAATAACAATTCACTTAAAGCAAATCGGGTTTTAAAAACCATCTAACAATTTCACTTTTGACAAAAATGAGCACTCATAACAAATTCGGACTTTTTGACTCACTTAAGCAATTTCAGAATTTTTAAGAGCTTTAGCAATTTTGCCTTTTAAGTCAAAATTTCCCTATTTGCTGAGTTGCTCCAAAAACCCGATTTTGACCAAAAAGACGAGGAAAAAGACTCAAAAATTGACAAAAACGGAAAAGAAAGAGAGAAAAAGAGAGCTCAAAGGTTTATAAACCTAAAACTGAGATTTGCCACTCCTTGCACCTCGTAATGCGTGCCTTAGAGAAGAAAATCTTCAAATTTTATGAAAATTTTGAGTGGTTATCCAAATTTTAAAACAAGTCAAAAATTTGGGATAACAGTTGGTTCCGACTGGGGAACTGCCTTCGAAAACGAAGGTAGTAGAATCCAGAATCAGCATGTGCCTTAGGATTCATTGGGCTACGGAGTCATCAAACAAAACACAAAGAAAGGACTTAAAAGATCAAAATGTCTTAAAATATAAAAGACTAAAAAGACTAAAAGACTCAAACCTTATGTACAAAAACCAATCTAAAACTCTACTGAAAGTAGTGCTTTAGATGCTGCCCACTGTAAGGTAGTGGGAACGGAGTACCATCTTGATATGCCAGTAGAAAACTGTTTTCACCGATCACTTGATGAATTACAAAAGGGCCACGCCATAGAGAATCAAATTTCCCATGCATTCCTTTAGGTTCCCTCCTCTTATCCCAAAGCAAGACATGATCTCCAACTTGGAAAACTTTTTGCTTTGCTTTTTTGTCGAAGAGAGCTTTAACTTGCTTCTGATGGTCATTGATACGATCCACCACTTGTGACCTTTGTTCCTCTAACTGTGAGAGAAACATAATCCGTTTATCAAGAGAACTTTCAAATGTGGCATCTTCTACAGCCTTAATCAATTTGAGGGCTGGGAGTTCCAATGTAATAGGGATTTCTGCATTTACCCCATATAACAACTGAAACGGAGACATGCCAATGGCTCTCTTGGGTGTAATGCGATCAGCCCACAAAGCATCATACAACACTTTATGCCATGATCTTTGGTTCTCATCCACAAGCTTTCGGATGATAGTGATCAGATTTTTGTTACTTGATTCTGCTTGACCATTACCTTGAGGGTAATAATCTGATGAGTGAGCCAATATTATGCTATAATCAAAATAGAACCTGTTACCCATGCTATAGAATGAAGATGCATTCTGTCCTGCACAATCTTTATAAGGCAATCAACTTCAACCTGGATAATGTTCAAAAATCCGCCAACACCCTCAAGTATAGCATTGCCTTAATAAAAGAATAAATTTTAACCACCTTATAAAATAGTCCATGGTAAAATGTGAAGGAAACCATGGGTAATGTCCCAAAGACTTGAGTGGGAGGATTAATGACCTTTTCAATGAAATCAATTCCCTCTTAACGGCCCTAAAGGCTTCCTTCTATCAATAACTGGTTTTTAATGACGTCATCATTTACTCAACAAATTGTCATTGTGTACATTTACGTACCCATTTATATGTGTCTTGAAAAAGCGTCGGCCAATAATACCTAGCTTGCAAGATTTTGTGAGCAGTTACTTATGGAGAAAAATGACCACCACATGCTAAATTGTGGAAAGATTCAAGCAACCTGTCTTGCTGCGCTTTATCAACACAACGCTGAAAGTTGCCATCAAGAGTCCTTTTGTACAAACCATTATCCCAAAGAATGTAGTTTGCAGCCTTAAGTTTTAGATTTCTTTTTTCTTTGAAAGAGAGATGAGCTGGACATTCACCGTAAGTCAGAAAATAGGCGATGTTTGAATACCACTCATCAGTAGTGTTGACAAACAACACTTTAGGAAGATTTTCATAAACCTCCTCTTCACTTTCTTCTGAACTGCTCTCAGCCATCAGCTGACATAGACCTTTTCCACGAACAAGCTTGGTAGGTTTTATTTCTAAATCATACGCTTGGATTTTTGCCACCCAATTTCCTCTTTTTGTACCAAAATCCTGCTGTGTCAAAATAGATTTGACAGCTATGTCTGGAACTAACACTACCGTATGAGAATTGAGAATGTAGAACCTGAAATACTTAACTGCCTTCACTACAGCAAAAGCGTTCTTCTCAATTGTAGAATATTTGAGCTCATGAAGCTTTAACAGACAACTCATGAAAGCAATGGGAGACTCAATCCCTTCTGAATTTTGCTGCATCAGAATAGCAGACATGGTATGCTCTGAAGCATAACTGTACATAATAAAATCTTTAGTGTAATCTGGACTAACCAGCACCGGGGCATGAGCAATTGCATCTTTGATTTCAGCAAAAGTAGCTTTACCTTCATCATTCCAATGAAAAACAGCTTTCCCTTTCATCATATCAATGATGTGACGTGTTTTCTCAGCAAAATCTGGGATGAATCTCCTCAAGAAATTCACTTTCCCAAAGAAAGAATGAACAGCTGTCTTACTAGATGGCAAAGGAAGGGATTGAATAGATTTTACTCTCTCTGGATCAATCTTGATTCCTTCGTTTGATACAACATGTCTCAGAAGTTTACCTTCAGTAACCCCAAAGATAGACTTTTTGGGATTAAGAGAAACACCGTGTTTCCGACATCTCTCCAGCACATCTTGTAAATGAAATAAATGATTCTCACGATCTTTTGAAAAGACGGTGAGATCATCCAAATACACCACAATATACCTTCCTAAGATACCACGGAAAGCTAAATCCATCGCTCTTCGAAAGGTTTCCCCTGCATTAATTAATCCAAAAGGCATTCTACGATATGCAAAAAGTGCACCCCATGGCTTAGTAAAAGCAGCTTTATGTCTGCCTCAGCTTCACTCTTACCTCAATCTCAAGTTGTAGCCTCAAAGTCCCATCTCCCACGGTACACATCATCTCACAGCACCTCAAGCCACCGTCAGAAGCAGCACTTGGATCCATTACAAGGATACTATCCTTCGATCACATTGAGGTTCCGAAAATCCACGTAGATGCGAATCTCACCATTCTTCTTGCGTACTGGAACTATATTGGCTACCCAAGTTGAATGATGAATGGGAAAAATAGTTTGTGCGTCTAGCATCTTCTGAATTTCTGAATAGATAGTGCTAGAAATTTTGGGATTGTACTGACGCTGCTTTTGTCTAAAGGGAGCTGCGTCACTCTTCAAAGGGATTTCATGTTGAACTTCTCCAGACTGAAAAGATTTCAGATCATCATAGGAATAAGCTAGCACATCACTGTACTGCTATAACAATTGTATAATCTGATTTCTCTCTTCTGGGGTGCAACTATTACCAATGTTAACCATTTTAGGATCATCTTCAGATCCAATGTTGTACTTATCATACCCTGTATGAGAATCAGAATTCACTTGTTGCTGCTTTTTGATATATCGGTCATGCTTGTCAAAAAGCTTTTCCAGAGATACCAGTCCCTTGGGAATTTTATTCCCCTTTAACTGCAGGATTTCTCCATCTGATTCAGCCCAAGTATCTGACATAGAATCTGAGAAAGGAGAAGAACTGCTTCCTTCAAAATACAGATTATTAAAACCATCATGAACTTGTAAAAAGTTAATAATCTGTTTATCATCATTGAAAATCTGCCAATGGTCCCAATTATCTGGAACACTAGGTCTGCAGATTAATTCAACAATATATTTATCTTGATTAAAATCAAGATGAGGAATGAGAAGAGTAGCTGAAACAGCAAGAGAATCTGCTCTGTCATTGAACTCTCTAGGGATAACTGAAATACTGAAAGCATCAAAGTCTTGAATATTCTCCCATACCAAGTTACGGTAATGTCGAAGTCTATCATTCTTTGTTTGATAGATATTCCTTACTTGACATACTACCAACTCTGCATCTCCTTGAGCGTGCAGATTTTTAATTCCTCTTTGGAGCACAACACTCCTAACAAGAGAGCTTCATACTCTGCCGTGTTATTAGTGTTTGCAAACTGCAACTTGAAAGAATACGGAAAGATTTGATCTTTCGGAGAAATGAGAACCACACCAGCTCCGGATCCATTAGTAGCACAACTGCTGTCAAACTCTAGAATCCAAACATCATTTGAGCTATCATCAATGTAAAGATTGCTAGAATCTCCTTCTTCTGAAGTAGAAGAAAGAGTACTCTCCTCTTCCATGGGAGAAGACTGATTTTCTTCATCTTGAGGAAAAAGCTGAACATCCTTTTCTATATTAGAAGATTCAGCATCTTCTACCATTCAATCAAGGGAGTTTTCAGCTAGTATTAAATCCTCTCCATTATTAGAACTCCCTTCATTTGCTGAAAGAGTTGAAGAATCAGCAGAACACCAATCTTCAGCAAATTCAGAGATCTCATCAATATGGAGATAGTAATTCCCGAAACCAGCTGATTCAAATAAAATATGAGCATGAGGGTCATCAGATTTCACCACTGTATACTTGGTTTCCCTTTCGGGAACAAGTTTTTTGCACAACGCCCTTAACAGGAACTCTGGCCTCTGTCATGTCCATGTTGAGCTCGCCTCCTACATCTTTACAGAAGTTACGTCCAAGTAGCATCCCATAAGAAGCTGGAACGTCCGCAACAAGGACAGTCATCTTTATCTTTTTCTTAGGAAAAGCTGCAAAAGCAAATTGTGCATCTTTGATTTGCCCAACAAGAGGCACTTGTTTGTTATCCATAGAATAACAATTGCCAAAAGTTTTGGTAAGAGTTAATCCAAGGCAATCAGCTACCTTGATCGGCATGACATTATTCGAAGCACCAGAATCTATAATACAGTTACTTAACTTGAAACCATTAATAAGCAAGGAAATATAGAAAGGATCTATCTTTCCTGGAACTGAGGATGGAATGATAACCAGATTATTGGGCAAATTCTTGGGTTCTTGAACAATAGGAATATTTGAAACAGGACGAATTTCATTACTTTTTACAAATTTAACCAATCTCTCAAACTGGTCAGGATTGGCTTGAAGATACTCAACTTCAGACATTTGGATCTTAGTCTTCCTAGCATGGTCAATAATATCGAAAGCTTGGAAAGAATTTGCTAGAGTCATAGATGCTGTATTTTCAGCCAATACTTTAGGATTTGGTATATTGGTTTTAGGCTCACTAGAAAGAACAGTGGGAGAATTGCTTACTTGATTTTTGGAAGAATCCTTGGTCAAAGTGGGCAATGGCATCCCCTTCTTAGCAATGGTCACCAGCAACTGAACATTGTTTTTCACCTTTGCTTCTTCATCCTTTTGAGCCAAATGAGTTTGGGATCTTGTGATAACAGCATATGCTTGACTCTCAATATTTTCAGTTTCAGCTGAATCATCATAGTGCATGTATCTTATAGTGGAGTCGCCAGCTGCCTCTTCATCTTCTTGATTAAAGACAGCTTCATCTTCTGCTTGAAAATCATTAGAAAGTTCTTCTCGATCTATTTCATAATAACCAACATCTGCATTCTTTGGAGGAGCTTCAAGTGCAAGCCTCTCGGGAGGAGGAGGCAATTTAGCTTGATTTTTGGCAGCATAGTTGGAAACAGAATTTGAATATGCCCTCCTAGGAATATCTTTGTACGGAGCAGCATAAGAAGCTTGTGAAACCTGCTTCTTTAAGGCAAGAAGTTCATTAGCCAACTTTTGTACCATAGGATCAGTAGAAGTTGAAGTGGAAGACTCAGAAATGGAATTTCCTTTGAATCGATTAGGATCCTTCTGGATTTTCCCAGCCAAAATCAAATCATCTTCAATCTCTGTAGCAAGAACTTGAGCACGAGCCAAAGTTGTTGGAGCTACTCTTCTTAGTAGAAAACTAACTTATGGCAGCTGGGTGTTAATGAAGAAACACTTGAGATTTGCAGGAGTGGGCTGAGAATCACTAGGAATTCTGTTTGCTAGTTTATTAAACTTTGCAATGAATTCACGCATATTCTTATGTGTATCCTTCTTCATTTGAGTTAGCTGAGCCAACAATGCATGTTCATCTTCGGCGGGCTTGAAACGTTCTTCAAACTTACTCTTGAGGGTATCCCAATTAGTAATATCACCAACTCTCAGATTGTAAAACCAGTCAGCTGCAATTCCTTGTAGTGTTTCCACAAACAATCGTACAGCAACATCTTGATGTTCTACTCCTAGAACACCACAAGCCATAGAGAAAGCCTTGATATGTTTATCAGGGTGCTGCTTACCATCTCCATAAAACTTGGGTAGATTCTTGCGTGAGCCTTGTGGAAGAGCATGGAGAGGTGGAGTAAGATTTAGAGGACCAAAAGCTGCTCCCCATGGACCTTGAGCCATTGCTTGGATAGTAGGAACAACTGAAATCAAAGGCTTGAGGAAAAAGGCTGAAAGTTCACTTGGGATGGGCTTTTTCTTCTTGGATGGAGGGAAGCTAGTAGTTCGTGAAAGAGCGGATATATTAATGAGCAACTCAAACTTAGCTTGTTCACCAGGAGATATTTCTTGAGAACTTTGTCCTTTCTTACGACGAATGTAAAAACGAATTCCTTCCAGCGTATAAGTAAAGCTAAAACCAAGTAAACAGATTTAGAATACCGGACTTCAAAAGAAAGCGAGAGACTTTCAAATGCGTTCGTATCCCCAGCGGAGTCGCCAAAAACTATTGGAAACCACAATTTTGTATGCTTTCACAAGAATACAAAATTTCCAACCAACAAGGTCCGCACACTCTCGTGCTTTCCCTGCTTAGTATTGTATATCTCTGTGACAATCTCACTATCATCTCGTAAGAGTTTGAACTCCTCTTGAAATGCTTTCTTCAATAATCTCCATGTAGCTCTCTGTGCTTGTTCTAATTCAGAGTACCAATCAATGGCACTGTCTCTGAGTGTCGCTAAAAATGCCTTCAGCCACTGGTCGGGATCATCCTGCTTGCTGGCTATCCAGATTGTCTCACATGTCTTGCAATGCTGTACGGGATCTTCAGAGCCATCCCCATGAATTTCGGCAACTTTTGCCGCTTCGGATGAGCCATCTTTTCCGGCTGACCTCCTTGTGTGTTGGACCCAATTAGACTAGTGGTTTCCTCGCTACGTCCTTGTGCGTCACTTGCACTCTTGGCCACGTACGAGTCACTCCCACGTCCTCTGTCAGCGTCCTCAACACCCTAGGTCTCCTCGGGTTCCCTCCGATGCTCTCTCTGCCTTGGGGTCTTAAGCTCTGGTCTTCCACTCCTCAGCCGTTCGTCGTCGTCCGAGAGGGACAACTCTCGAAATCGTCTGATGCTACTACTCAAATCATCTTCGTTCTCATCGGAATCATATCTTCCTATATACGGGGCACCAAAGAGTTTTCCACCCCTTCCTTCTGTCAAACTTTGGTGTGCTCAGCCAATGGATGTGTCTATTCTTGTTAGGTTTTCATATGTTCTTTTAATGCTCTGATTTATTTCAATTAAGTCCTCATCCAATTCCTTACCGACTTGCTTTAGTCTTCTTCGCCGGTTTTCTTGTTCTTGTAGCTTGAGTGATCGCCGAACTTGCTCTTCCGAAGTCTTGCGCCCGTCAGGTACCCGATTCTTGTCCTTGTTCGGCCGTACGGGCATTTATTAGTTGTTCAAGCGATCATTGCTGGTGACCGAAAGTACGGCGCCGGCTAGTATCTCGTTCTTCCTCTTCACGTTTGGTTCTGTCTTCACAACGTTGTACGATTTGCTGCCTTCGGCGCTCACGATCCTCTTCTTCTTGCAAGTCCTGTAGGATAATGAAATGGCGGGCCAGTAACCTGGGCATGCGATTCAGGAGGTGATTCACCTCGTCGTTTACTTCCAACCGATCCCAGATGACTTCCTCAGGGATCTCCTGTATGTGGGATTCCCTACGCACGTGGTCACGTAACGATATTTTCCACAAATTTACTAGATCTTCTGTTAATGAGTTTTCCCGTTCCTCATTAGCATTTACCGGTTCTTCCGCTGGTTGACCCATTACGCTGCCATGGCAGGTGATGCCCTAGTCCGCTAAGGCAACGGCGCCAAATGTTTTCCTACGAAATGTAATTCAAGTACTACATACTACTGGCAAACTAAGTCACGTGCAGAACATAGAACAAAATAATAGAATAGAAACTTTATTCATCATCAGGAATATTACCATGTACAATTACAGAGTATTAACAGTGCTTATCAGTATACCATCGGCACATGACTATTTCCCGACTACAGCAATTGACTACATATAACGTTTGGCGGTAGTTAGATAACCAACCGATATGACGTTTCATAACAACATTAACATTAATCGGGACTTGATTACCCGAAAGTACATGACATGTATTATTCTCACTAACTATTGTTTTATTAGTAATTGGCCGACAACGACCAAGGCCGACTATGGCCGACTACAACAAAGTAAAGATATACTACAGTACTACTCACAACCTCTCCTTAAGGCCCATGCTTGAGGAAGAGGCAATCAGGTTTGCCACGTTGCATTTAGATGGCCTAGCTCATGAGTGGTGGTACCATGGGTTGGTAACATTGGGACATAGTTCAATCACCACTTACGATGAGTTCATTAATAAACTCATCGAACGCTTTGATAGGAGAGACCTAGAGGTTTTCTTTCGTGAGCTTGCACAACTCAAACAGGTTGGGTCATTGAAATCTTACATCTTGGAGTTTCAGTGGTTATCAGTGATGGTTACAAGCATCTTTGAGAGGAGATTAGTGGTACTATTTAGTGAAGGTCTTTTGGAATGTTTATGTGGATGGATCAAATCTTTTGATCCATCCTCACTATAGGATGCTATGAAGAAGGCACAAGATATGGAGTTTGCTGCCCCAAAAAGCAAGTTTCCATCAAAACCTTTCCCTTCCTTAAAAGATAAACCACAGAATAAATTTTCAGACCAGCAAAGAAAACCATTTCCAAAACTCAGTGATGACACCATTAGGGACTTGAGAAGACAAAAATTATGCTTCAAATGTAGAGGACCTTGGGAACATGGTCATGTGTGTCCTTCCAAGGGTAAAGTAAATCAAATGGAATACCTTTATGCTGATAAATCAGATTCTGAAAATTCAGAACAGCAGACTCATTGGGAAGAAAATGATGAAGATAGTGCATTTGAAGAGTCTAAAAAAGAAAGGGAAGAAGCACCACCTACAACACAACTCTCCAGCATTTAGAAAGAGGGATCATTCAAGATTAGAGGAATCTTGAGTGGGCAGCAGGTGATTACCTTGCTTGATACAGGAGCCAGTCATAACTTCATAGATGAAGGGCTGGTTGCTAGACGTGGCCTCAAGATTGAGGAGTTCGAGGGATTCAAGGTGAGAATAGCTGATGAGTTCACACTCAAATGTAATCATAAGATTCCAAATCTCACATTGCAGTTGAATGACTATGAGTTCCAGGAAAATTTCTATGTCGTTGGCATGGGAGAAATGGATGTTGTACTTGGCATGAAGTGGCTTCATGCTATTGGTGAGTTTCGCTTCAACTTTCGAGCTATGATGAAAATTGAGGTTAATGGCAGAAAAAATGTGTTGAGGGGTATGTTAGATGGGAGTCTTCGGGTTATTTCACTCAAGAGAATGGAGAGATTGATTAGGCATGATCAAGTTGAGTGGGTTGCAGAGTGTTACACCTTGCCATCACCAGGAGAGCAGTAGGAGCATGAGTATCCACTAGAGATATAGGCATTGAGAGACAAACATGGTAAGGTGTTTGAGAATTTACCACATGGAAGACCTCCCGACAGGGGAATTGAGCACATTATAGAGCTTGAGGATGGCGCTAAGCCGGTCATTATCACTCCTTACTGGCATTCCAAGAGGATGAAGGATGAGATCGAGAGGACGATTAAGGAACTTCTGGAGATGGGTCACATCAGACCAAGTAAAAGTTCCTTTGCATCTTCTGTTGTTCCAGTGAAGAAAAAAGATGGCACTTTGGCGATGTGTATCGATTACAGAGAATTGAATAAGAGAACTATAAAAAATAGGTACCCAATTGCACAGACCAAAGAGTTGATCAATGAGTTGCACGAAGCATGTTTTTTCTCCAAGATAGATCTTCGATCCAGATATCACCAGATTTGGGTTAGAGAGGAGGATGTGGAGAAAACAACGTTTTGTTGCCATTATGGGCACTTTGAGTTCCTGGTCATGCCCTTGGGCCTGACCAATGTTCCCACCACTTTTCGGTCTTGTATGAACAGGGTCTTCAGGGATCAGCTGAGGAAGTCAGTTCTCATCTTCTTTGATGATATATTAGTTTTCAGCAGGACTTGGGATGATCATTTAGTAAATCTAGATTCAGTGTTAGGCAATTTGGAGAGAGAGTCTCTATACGCCAAGGAATCAAAATGTGACTTTGTCATGAGAGAGTTGTATTTGGGGCATATCATTAGGGATGAGGGAGTAAAGATGGATCCAGAGAAGGTAAAGGCTATAGTTGATTGGCCTCCTCCCACGAATCTCACGCAGCTTAAGGGATTCTTTGGGCTATGTGGTTTCTACCATCATTTTGTCAAGGACTTTTCACAACAGGCAGCACCACTTATGGACTTGACGAAGAAGGGGGCATTTGTTTGGACTCCAGGGGCACATCAGTGCTTTGATAAGTTCAAACAGTTGATGAGCTCATTTCTGGTACTTGCTATTCTGGATTTCAGACACCCTTTTGAGCTACAGTGTGATGCCTCAAGAGAAGGCATTGGTGCAGTCTTGATGCAAGATAAGCATCCTATTGCATTTGAGAGCAGGAAACTTTGGGGTCTTGTGAGGAGTTATAGTATTGATGATAAGGAAATGTTAGCCATAATGCATGCCTTGACTAAATTTAGACAGTATCTGGTGGGCAGCAAGTTTTTGGTGAAGACATATCATAACAGTTTGAAGCATTTCCTAAGTTAGCGTGACCTCAATGATAGGCAACAAAGTGGGTTAGCAAGTTGCAGGCATATGATTTTGACATAGCTTATGTCAAGGGAAAGAAAAATGCAGTTGCTGATGCTCTTTCGAGGAGACCTCACTTGTGCTCTCTAGGTGAGGTTGCAGATGATTGGAGAGATTCGATTGTAGTTGAGTATGCTAAGGATAAACGGGCTTCCGATCTCATTAATGTTACAGTTGCAGATGATAGGTACACCCTTGTAAATGGCCTCATCATTTATGAAGGGAGGATTTTTCTTATGCTCGGATCCACTATGAAGAAGAGGATAATGAGAGCCTTTCATGACGTCCCTATGGCAGGTCACCAAGGTTATTTTAAAACCTACAGGCAGATTTGGGAATGGTTCACTTGGAAAGGGCTCAAATCAGAGGTACTCAAGTATGTGAGGGAGTGTCCTACTTGCCAGTAGAACAAACAGGAGCACTCTTTCCGTGCAGGTTTATTACAACCCCTATCCATTCCTAATCGGAAGTGGGAATGCATATCCATGGATTTCATCACGGGTTTTCCCAAAGCCTAGAGCAGGGATGCTATATATGTTGTGGTCGACAGACTCATGAAGTTTGCACACTTCTCTCTAGTCTCAACTACTTACACAGTAGCGTAGGTTGCTGATTTGTTTTTCAGAGAGGTATTTAGATTACATGGGCTGCCTCGGAGTATAGTGAGTGATTAGGACAACAAATTCATGAGTCATTTATGGCAAGAGCTATTCAGACTTAGTGGAACAAAGCTCACTCCGAGCACGAGCTACCACCTGCAGATGGATGGACAAACATAAATAGTTAATAAGTGGGTGGAGGGATACCTTAGGAAATACATTGCGAGGTAGCAAAAGGCATGTGTGAAGTGGTTGCATTTATGTGAGTATTGTTACAATATGACATACCACATGTCTATATAGATGTCACTATTCATGGCACTCTATGGTTATGACACTCCTAACTTCCTGGACCTGTTATTTGGAGATAGTAGGGTGCCTAGCACTAAGGATTTATTATAGGACAGCCAAGACATCATGAGATCTTTGAAGGAGAATATACATACGACACAAAATCAATAGAAACAATATGCAAATTAGCACAGAGTTGAGCGCTCCTTCGAGGTGCGTGACATGATATATCTTATGCTGCAACCTTACATGCACTCCACTCGTAGAAAGAGTGGCACTGAGAAGCTTAAGCCATGTTACTATGGTCCATTCCAAGTATCCAAGCGGATTGGAGAGGTGGCTTATGAGCTGGAGTTGCTGGCAAAAAGTAGGGTACACAATGTGTTTCATGTGTCTCGCCTCAAGAAGATGTTGGGGCACAATGTAACACCTACAGCATTACCACCCCTGGATTAGAAGGGGAAATTGACTCATTCCTGAGGCTATCATTGATGCCAAAGAGCGCAGCTTGAGGAGGAGAGTTATCAGGGAATACTTGGTAAAGTGGAAAGACTTGTCAGTAGAGGATGCAACGTGGGAGAATGAGGAGATATTGCAGCATCCTGAGTTGAGATTGCTTGAGGACAAACAATTTCAGGGAGGGCGGACTGCAATGTCCCCTCTGTAGTTAGTGGACTGGGAGTTAGGGTTAGCCTATGACGTTAGTCCCCATAGGCTAATGAGATGTTTAGGGGACCCTTCAGAGGGTATTCAGGTTCGTCAACAGGCTTGGGGTATCCAATCTAGCGTATACAAGTCAGTGATCCAGTATATTGGTTGGTAGGCCTTACGAAGGCAGTTCAAGAGCATATCATTCATACTTACTATTTTTAGTAAGTTATACAAAGTTCAATGGTAATCACGCCTACAGTTGGAAATTGTGTTGGGAACACTCTCAGGAGTTATTGTTAGATTATTATTGAGAGTTGGCGGCTGAATTAAATTATTAAAGTCAAATTACTTTAATAATATTAATTATTAAAGTGACTTTATAATTTTACGTTATGAAGTGACTTTTAATAAAGTACTTTATAATGTGGCATTATAAGGGGGATAAAGTAACTTGCTATTAAAGTAATATATTTTAACGTTACTTTATGAATATTTTATTAAAAGGGGCTCATGTTTCAAAAAGTATATATTATTGTAAATGGCCAATTGCAAAATGGCGTTGGATTTTGAGAGGACAAATATTATATTATTTTAATAGTGAATTGCCAAAAGATGGGCGTTAGGGTTTGAGGAGGTTAAAAGGAAAAATCAAATGTTTATTGATTGATTGATTGATATTTGATATTTGCAAAATGGAGAGAGCTGAGCAACAGGGTTTGCTGGTTTGGAGTTTCAAGCTATTCTGAGGACAAAATCCCTCGAATATGATAGAGTTTACAAGTATAAGACATCACCCAAGGGCTCTTGTTTGGATGGTTTCACACAAAGATCATCATGCGAGCTTCCACATGATTTAGGAGAAGAATAAATAAGATATTTTAAGTATTCGTTAGCAGATGAGAAGGGTTTCTTTTTAGTTAATAATTGCAGATTGTATCTTCTCAAAATGGCATGTGGGAATCTGTAGTTCATTATTCACCTTGCCAGGCACGTGTGAAGGGTTTTATGCTTGGTATCTTGAGTAGAATCATCAGAAATTGCAGGCCGTACAGCTTGTACCTAGTGCAGGGGTCACAATCAGCAGTGAAAGTCATTCTAAGTGGCATGTGTGAGGCTGTAGTGAGCAGGCTGTACCAACATAGGGAGGCATGAGGGTTTATAATACAGATCAAACCAGTTTGGGAGTTGTTATCAGCCTCAATTGATGCGTCCAAGTTACACAATCAGATCTGCAATAGTTTCATGGTGTAAATCAGCTAACTTGGAGGGTGGCACGTAGGATTTGTGCAAATCAGGTTGCTGGTTCAAAAATCAGTCCTGCGACTTTTGTTTCCAGCAAATGGGTATGTTTGAAAAAATGTTTTTGAAGCAATAAAAACAGCTAGGTTCTCTTTGGTTTATGCATTTTGTAATGTCCCCTTTTTCAGCGTGATCTTGTTTTGCGATTGTTAGCCCTTTATTGGACCCTTGTGGGCTAGCCAGTTTGGATAGAGGGTCAGTGATGCATTCTGGAGAGTTTGATTGTTCATGTTTTCAGTGGACGGTGATTGGATCACAGCGAGCGTTGGCATTTCAGGAGTCCACAGCTTCTGACGGCACGGGAATACTCTGAGTTTTGAGCGAGTTATGGAATTTTAAGTGATTAAGTTAATTATTTAACTTGATGTTTTATTAAAGTCACATTGACTTTAATAATATTTTATATCACTTAAAATGTTCAAAAAAGGGATTTAATATTTTAATGGCTTAAAATATTAAAAGTGCGCCAAGTATTTAATTCATGAACTATTGAGATGAATTAAATATTAATTAAAAGATTTTTAAAACCTAAAAGTGGCGTATTCTTCTTGAAATGCGTGCCTTTGCATAAAAGGGCATTTCTGGCAATTGAAACTCATAACTTTGACTATTTCGATTTGCCTTGTGCATTTTCTTCTGAGCAATCTCCTGTGACCAGGGTTTGATCATTTTGTCCATTGGAGAACGGAAAACTCTTCAGTGTTGAGTACTCTTGAGGCTGTGAAAGATCAGATGAATCAGTACAGTTGAGGGCTTCACACAGAGGTTCTACAGTTGCAGACAGAGGTTTCATATTTGCAGTTTCTTGTTCTTATGCAATAACTTGAGGGTTTCTTGGTGGCGTCCTTCTACAGCTTCTGGGATTCTTCTTTCAGAGATTCTTTCTCTTGCTTTCATGGCCGTACGGCCTGCCTTGGAATTTGTGCCTTGAGAAAGGCGTGTGAATGAAATAAGTGAAACGCCTTCCTTTTGAGAGGGCTTAGGCATCTATCATTGGCGGCTAGCTATTTCAGAGGCTTGTGACCAGTTTCAGAGCAGGAAAAGACACTTCTGGAGTCTTGGCGTGCATTTATGCTTGTTTTCACCAATTCCAGCTGTAGATCTGGCCAGTTCTTTATTTAAAATAATCTGGAGCCTTCTTGGTATGGTTATCATTCTTAATCTATCTGTTGGTGTTATATAATACATTCTGTACTTTCATTTTGAAGAAATAAGATCAAATTCATCTTTTATGAGCAAAAATATGCTGCCCCCCTTCTCTTCTGTCTATTAAGATTTCTCTAAAAACTAAAAAAACACTTAAAGACTTAAGAAATTGAGGGTTTCGAGCTGAGAGCCAGCAGGGCTCATCACACATTTCCTTATTACTTTTGCATTTTTCGTATTTATTTCAATTTTATTTTTCGACATCATATCTGGTAAAAAACACAAAAAAAATCAGAATACAATTAAAACACAAAAATTTCAAACTCAAACCCCAGGGGATATCATATCATCTGTGAGATAAATGCCTACACCATGTGGATTCATTGTGTATTCATTATTTTGTGATGTGCATTAATAGTATCCTCCAAGTATGCCTTCATGTGATGCAGAGCGATCAGTATCTACTGAAACTTGAGCCTAGATGTGATGCTTTGGCAGTGTAGTTTTTAATCATTCATGGTAGAAATTTAAATATTTACAAGCTCTTCTATGGACCTGCAATAATAATTTAGAGTGCCATCACTCACATGCATGTTCTTGAGATCAACATACCCCTGTAGTCGGCAAATATATAGATAAATAAATAATATTGTAATCAGCAAAAAGTAATTAATAAAAGTTGTAATCGGGAATTAGTTCCCGACCATTGGTTAGTTGTACTGGGTAGTTGCTGATGGTTGGTGTCCTCAACCAACATCGACTGACTATATATTTCATGCTTCATTTGTAGTTAGGGACCGCACACATTCTGTATTATGCATAGTTGGAAGACTTGTCGAGTTTTTGGCGAGTCTTGAAAAACTCGCGAGTTTTTTTGCCTTGCGAGTTTTTATGACTTTAACTCATTGAGTCTTCTTGCCGAGTATTTTCCGAAAACTCACTGAGTTTTCACCAAAAACTCGTGAGTCTTCACCAAAAACTCGCGAGTCTTTACAAAAGACTCGCCAGATACATAAAAAATGCGAAAAACACAAAAAAAAAAAAAAAGTTTCCGAGACCAAAAACTCGCGAGTCTTTACAAAAGACTCGCCAGATACATAAAAAATGCGAAAAACACAAAAAAAAAGAGAAGTTTCCGAGTAATTTGTCAAGTTTTGTTCAAGTTTTTGTTGACTCGTCAATTTTGGGCTTGGCGAGTTTTTTGCCAAGTCGAGTTTTCGAACTTTGGTATTATGTACTTATTGCCTATTCGATGAATGAGAATAGAAAAATATTCTGTGCATGTGCATTGTTGAGTAATTGACACGTTTATTATTGTTGTTATACATTTTCGTTTACTTTGTGTTAATCGGTCAAGTAGCATTTGCAAGTAAACATTTGGCACCGTTGTCGATATGAACTCTTGTGCACAACACATAGATGGGGACAATGGCGTTATAATGGGTCAGCTAGTCGAAGAGTTCGTACAAGCAAAGAAGGAAAGAAAAGATGTGTTGACAGAAGACCTCATCAACTTGTGGCATATCTCATTGAAGGAACACGTATGAAGGGAAGCTCTTAGGAGAGAGGTCCCTCAGGCGGCCATCTAGGACAACCTGACTATCAATCCAGAGGTCGATTGTCGTCTCAACAGACTATCGAGATTGATACCACAACACTACATCATATTGCAAGATCTTCGGGTAGAGAAAGATAGAGAACATAGAAGAAAACAAATGCTGCAATGATATGAGGAAAAAAGAAAATAGGAGTAGGAAGAACATGACGCTAGTCGTAGACGACTCTTGGAAATTAATGCTCGTATGACCAAATAAAGACAAGAACTAAATTCCAAGCGGTTAGGAATCATCAGAAGAATGAGTATGAAGATCCTTGAGAGTAAAGGAACAAAAGGAATGACGAAGATGATTAAGAAGAATCGCTGAAGAAACAAACCAACACCTTGCCGAAGAAACAAACCAAAACCTTGCTAACCAACCAAGATGACAATCCGTAGAGACAGTATCGGATGACAAGGAAGAAAAAAGACTTTGAAAATGATTTAAATAAAGAAATTGAAAATAATATACGCCGCATTTGAGAATTATCCATATTAGGAGAAGAATCGAGAATTGGAGGATCCAAATGGAAAACACTCTAATGGAGGGAGTGCAAGAACGACCCCTAGGATATCCAAACTGTAGAGGATGCTGAGGGTGGATGAGTGGAAGACTCGTATGTGGCTGTGAGTGCAGGATAGGCACTAGAACGTACCAGGCGAAATAGTCGAAATAGGTCCAACGCACGGGGAGAACATCGAGGAAGGAAAATGGTGACTCTGCCAGCTAGTCCGAGTGTGGGAAGGCAAAAATTGCCAAAATTCACTGGGAATGGGTCAGAGGATCCGTTGAGACATTACAAAACTTGTGAGACCATATAGATAGCGAGCGGCCAAGAAGACAAAGATTATTGGCTGAGAGCATTCCCAACAATGCTATGAGGCATAGTAATTGATTGGTTCACCGAACTAGTAGCATAAGATACAACCTCATTGGATGCATTGAGAAAAGAATTTGAGGCACAGTTCAAAATATTAGGGCATGACAATGAAATCGTCGCCGAAATCTATAACACCAAACAAGGGAAACATGAAAATATGTGAGCTTAAAATTGGAGGCTCAAAGAATTATTGGTAAAGTTAGAGAACCAGCCGACCAACTGATTGAAGAAGCAGTGGTTCATCGAAGGACTAATTCCCTCGTTGCGCAAGAAAATGAAGGTAGTACCTCCATTATCGTATATCGAAGATTACAATTGGGCGATGGACATCGAGAGTGAAAACAAAACATCCTCTCAAGTAAAACATAAGACTTTCCTCGTATATGGTGTGTAAAATCCCCCTTACATTTTTTTTCCAATTTTTGCCACGAACACTTCACCCGTTAGCGTTAGCAAATCCAAATAAACCAGCTGAAAGGAACCCTTTCACTTTCTGATCACCCAGATCCCAGTGTGGGCAAGGTGAGAGCATACGGTAGAAAGGGGATCGTTAGTTTGTAAAATTGAAACTGCTAGAAAGTACAATGAAAGGACGACTCAGTTGATCAAAAGTAATGCAAATGCAACTCGATCACTTATTCAGCAGGAGTATATTGACGGCTCAGACGATTAGCATGATAATGAATTACAAAGTATTGAAAAGTAAAGTATGGGCGGCTTGTTGACCCCTTCCACTTGTTCAACGGGTAGTACAGAAAAGTAAATGCTGAAAGTAATGGACGGCGAGGCCTGTCCCTTCCACTAAAAGTGGGAAATACAAAGTAAAGTGCAGAAATATAAAGTGACTGAATCAGCACTACTGATTTCAGCCTTACAATGAGAAGCAATCTTCAAGTTACAAGAGTATTAGTTGTCCAATCCACTCCAAAATGATTTAGATGATCTCCAAAACTTCACAAGCTATTCTACTAAGGAAACAAGCCAAAAATCTGAACTTTTAACAATCTGATATAAAAAATAGTGAACAGAAAACTCAAACCAACAAGCTCCAAACTCAGTAAAATACTCACAACTCAACCAATACACCTCCGATTGACCTGAAATTGAGTACAAATGAAGCATAGGAGGTAGGCACCCAAGTCAAAGTCAAGAAATAGTAGCAAACACCTTCCAATATTTTATGCGCGCATTCCAAGGCACCTGCAGGCAACGTACAACCTTTAAGGAGGGGCGACCAGCAAGATAAATTCAAGGACTCCACCAAAAAATCTGTAACTTTGCAAAATGAGGCGCCCAAGGTAGACTAATTCATAGAACCAACACCCAAAACCAACAAAACTTCACCAAGTGAGCTACAAGCAAAAACTTGCTTCTACAAGCACCAAACCACCACACTAAAAACTGAAAAAACACACCAAAACTTCAAAACACGTCAAAAGTAAACATCTCCATTATGCTCAATCTGTTCTTTAGTGTAAAGAGCAATCCAATGCTTAGCTAGGTGCTATCTTGTAAGTACGAAACTAAGTTTGCTAGGAGGTATGCTTTTCTCGAACCGAGTCTGTAGCAATTTCGGCAGCACTTCGTTATAGTTTGTAGTGGATACCAACAATGAAGCCCAACACTCTTATTTATAACTCCACAATTTCAAAATGCCTTTCCCTCCAATTAGGGTGCCTAAACTGAAATTCACATTCACCTTCATCAATTTGCAATTTGCATTTCTTTTCAACTTCATTAGCAACCTAGACATGGCGTCCAAATATGAAGGAGAGAGAACTTTATTAAAATTGCAAATATATCACAAGCTAGGTGTCCAAAAAGATTAAGTGAAATAGCTTATAAAATTGCCTTTAATAAAATTAACTTATCTCTCCAAGCTAGGCGTCCACCATGCCTTAGCAAAATATTTCACTTAAAATATAAATTCAACCAAAATATCAAATTTACCAAAATGAGCTCCAAGAGTGCGGGAGACCAACTGCTCAAATTGACTTGCCTAAAATAGCCTCTGAATTGAACTGCTGAAACCCTACTAAAAATAGCATTGCTAAAAATAACACTTACTATAAATGGCATACTACTAAAAATAGTAAGTGTGTCCAAATGCATTTTAACCACATTCTGAGCAACCGTCACAACTTACTAAAAATAGTAAAGCCGGAAAAGTTACCTGTTTCAGTTGTGTAATGAGCCTTGTTAATTCTAATTCAAAACCCTTCAATTTCTGCTTTAGGAATTTTGTCAAACGGTTGGCATGTAAAGTCTGAACTTGCTGATTTTGTTTTCAGTTTGCTGTGTTTTTGCTTTTGATGTTTCTCAATGATGTAAAAAGCTTGAAATTGAATGCTAAGCAACTACTAAATGAATAAGAATGAAATGCAACATGTTTTTTTATTTTTCTCATGCATATAATGACAACTACTTAAGGAAATTAGTACCTACAGCCATGAAACATTTTGACAAATAGTTTGCATTCAAACTCCCAACTTCATTGAGATAATACAGAGATGTACTTCAACTGATTACAAATGCCGAAATGAGTGAATGCTACACTAAAGAAGATGACTGCATCGTTATTAGAAAATTTACTATGCAAGCTTATATGCTGTGACTATCCTCAGACCTATCACAATGCACTTAGTAAACAATTACAATGCAAGAACCTGGTAAAGAAGGCTGCCAAAAGATGTAAATGGGACTGCAGATTGTGGACGTCATATACAACAAAGGCCGAATTCTTTAATGACTGGAATGTAGTCCCGAAAGTGCCGCCCTTGGATAATGATTGCAGCAACAGCAAAATGGTTCGAACCACTTGAAATAAGATGAATTTACACTTCCAGAATATGCACCTAGACTCCTTGATGTTAATCGATGCCTTCAGATTTTTATTGGAATTCATATCAGCCTCTTTATCAAAATCGCACCTTCACTAAGTGCACCCATCATAAACCAAAATTCTGATTTTTACTGACCAGCAATTACCAAATCGAATCCTCCTTAACAAGTCGCCTTCATCAAGCAAAATCGTCCTCCTAATGGACTGAAATTTCCCCAACAAAATCTGCCATTATATATTAAATTAATTAAATATAAAGTTACCTTTTGATATTATAATTTTGGGATAACTTGATAAATAATTAATTTAATATTTTATTCCCTTATTTCTCCAATTTTAGCCTCGGGAATAAATAAAGGTTAAAATAATCAATCTCCTGGTGGTGACTAGATAGGGGACATTACATGTTGCATGTCACAACGCTTCGAAGCTCTCTGAAAACCTAGAAGGAATCCAGAATCCAAACCACAAAACTCTAACATGCAAGCCTTCAAAACTACCAAAGTATCCTCCTGGAAAATATGAAACCCTAATTTCTGCTTCCGACTAGCCTACGGGCCTCCGGGATAAGCTAAAGGCCAACTGCACTGATCACTGCTGAGAAGGGGACATTACATGGCACCCAAATTGAGTAATTTATAAATTGATTTTTTTTTTTGTGATGTCCCCGCTCTAGTCAGATACTAGGTGCAGTGTGTTAGCCTATTACTTGGACCCTTGTGGGCTAACTGGATTGGTTAGAGGGTCAGTGGTATTTTTTGGAGGAGTTGATCGTTCTCATTTTCGGAGTTCAGTGATTGGCTCACTGCAGGCCTTGGCAGTTCAGGAGTTGACAGCTTCTGACGACACATAAATATATGGAGTTTTGAGAAAGTTATGATTATCTAAGTGATTTAAGTTATTAATTAACTTAATACTTAATTATAAAGTCAAATTGACTTTATACTTTTTTATATCACTTAAATATTCATAAAAAAGTGATTTAAAATTAAATCACTTAAACATAAAAGTTGGCCCCCAAGTATTTAATTCCAAACTATTGAAAAGGACTAATTATATTTTAAAACATTTAAATGATGGAAAGAGGCGTCATTCTCTTGGAATTCGTGCCTTTTAAGATATAAGGCATTTTGGCAATGAGAAACTCAATTCTTGATTATTTTGACTTTGCCTTTGGTTTTCTTCTGTGCTATCCTCTGTGATCAGGGTTTGAGCAAATCTTCCATTGGAGAACGAGATCTCTTCAATGTTGAGCATTTTTGAGACTGTGAGAGACCAGTCGAATTAGTGCAACTGTGAGGGCTTCATTCAGAGGTTCTACATGCTACAATCAAAGTTTTATTATTCAGTTTTTACTTGTTTGTAATAAGGAAGGGGGTTTCTTCACTAGAGACGTCATCTTCAGCAGATCTGCAGCTTTCAGCTTTGTTCCTTTAGTTACATCCTTTGGCTGTACCATTTGCCTTGGGATTTGTGCTTTCTTGGAGGTTTGGCGTGTAAAGCTTGTAGCTAAAACGCCTTCTTTTCTGTTCCTGATTGTGCTTCATTTTTGGCGGCTACTCCTATTACCCCTTTGTATCCTGTTTCAGAGTGGGAGAAGTCATTTCTGGAGGCCAGGCGTCCATATTTGCTAGTTTTCACCATTCTTGGCTGGCGAGTTTACTTATCTTTTTAAATAAATAATCTGGAAGCTTTCGGGTATGTTTATCATTTGTGATCTATTTGTTTCAGTTAAATAATACCTTCTGCACTTCCATTCTGTAGAAAATAGCTCAGTTTTACATTTTATGAGCTTTTATATGATGCGCCCCTTCTCTTCTATCTACAAACTTTCTCTAAAAAACAAGAAAAACACAAATAAGATAAGAAAAATACAGAGGTTTGAGTTGTGAGCCAGCAGGGCTCATCACATATTTTATTTTATTTTATTTTGGGCTGACCCTCCCCCAAGAGAGGAGCGCCCTAATTTGGGCCAATAATGAAAAAATAAATAAATTTTTTTTTGAAAAATTGGGCTGACCTTTCTTGGAGGGTTGCCTCCCTTGGGTGAAGGGACACCTTGGCAAAGAATAAATTAAAGGTTGAGTGAGAGGTAAATGCCATAAATTTTGAAGGAATATTTTTGTATGAAGAGCAGAAATAAAAAGTTATTTAAGCAGATCTACAAGACTTATTTGAGCAGATTTATAGCAGCAAATTTGTGAGATGAGTGCAAGTGACATAAGCGAGATCATGGTGATTTATTGAGCAGATATTATGAAGACCTTATTGCAGATTGGAAGAGAACATCATTGCCAAGTTTGTGAAAACATTGTTGCCAATTTGAGAAGACATTTGTAGCTGATTTTGAGAAGACATTATTGCCGACATTGTGAAAACTATATTGCAGATTTGTGAGAAGGCATTAGGGCAGATCGGAGGAGTGGCAAGTCAAAATTATTCATATCATTCTTGTGGAGGTTGGAGCCTCGTATTGAAGAGATTGGAGTCTCTTGTGGGTTGGTGCTTACAATTTTTTGTAAGAAGATTAATACAAGCAAGATTTTGCCATGGTTTTCTCCTGTAAGGGTTTTGTTGTGACCTTTTTCACACATCGCCCCATTGCAAATGGGGACCCCCTAATTTTGGCTTTGCTTTTCGGTCGTTTTGTTGTTGTCTCTCTCTCGCTTTGTCTATTTGGGGATGTACCCGTCTTTGAACGTAAATTGGGTTTTTGGCCAAGTCTTTAAAATTAGGGTTTGATTCCTTCACGCCAATTTGAATTCAACGAGGTGAATAAATTGAAATCTGAGACTAACGTTGTTGTCAGTGTGCTTCCAGCAAGCTCTCAACTAAATTTCATTGAATTCCGGGTACTTACTAACTTTGGTAAGTATGCAATTCAAAGCATCTTCTCGACATTTTCCAGACTTTCAACTGTCACAGTACATCCAGGACGCATCAAGCTGCTTGTGTGCAAAATTTGAGCTAAAACAGACAACTTTCTATTTTTAGCAGTCCGGCTTCCGGGGCAGATTTCAGGGCTTAAACGAAGAATTTTTCAACGCATGCCTGCATATTCCTTCTGGGTTTTCAGAGACCTTCGCGATGGTGTAACATGCAAACGGAGATGACAACTTTCAGAGTTCAGCCTTCAAAGGCTATTTTTAGGGTTTGCATGTTAGGGTTTTCTTTGCATGTCAGGTGATTCTTTGTGGGTTTTTCGAGACCTACGCATTGATGTGACATGAAAAGCAGGATAATCACTTATTCAGCAACTTGCTATTTTTAGCAGATGCATTTCGGCGACCGCCTCCCAGCACTTCAGAATCACGAGCTGATCGCAATGCAACAAAAACGAGGACAAACGGAGGTCATTTGATACGCATGCAATACCAATTAGGGTTTCTAGCTTCGGGACCCAAAAAGAGGCGTAAAAAGTCAGAATTTTCGAAAACCGATGTATACCACCGCGATCAGCATCTCTCAAGCTATCTGCTGATAAAATTTGAAGGCAAACGGAACACTTACTATTTATAGTAAGTCATTCCAGAAATAGGCTAAAAATAGAAAGTCAACATCAGGCGCCGATGTCAGCGGGCAGGTCACGTGGTGAGGAGCGCGTCATTCGAATTTCAAGTCGAACGGAGCAAAGGAAGTCTCAAAATCCAGCAGTTACTATAAATAGTAAGTCACTTCAGAAGCGGCTATAATTGGCAGGTCGGCATCAAATCTCAGCAGGTACAAGTCAAACATGTGATAAGGGATCCGTGGCGCAAATTTCAAGGCTAACAGAGTTGCAGAAGATGAAGAATCAGATAATTGCTATTTTTAGCAGTCCAGGGCAGAGAAATTAGGGTTTCCTAAATTCAAGGGCTGAGCACAAAAGTCAAGTAGAAACGGCGTTTAGTCACGATCAATACCCTTTAGGCAATCAACACGCAAAATTTGAAGGCATTCTGAGCAATTGCTATTTTTAGTAAGTTGCTAAAAATAGCAGGTACAAACAGATATCAGGCATCAATGGCACAAACACATCCCGAGGTTCAGAACAAAGCAAAATCCAGCCTTTTTGGAGCTTGGAATTAGCTTGAAGTGCAAAATTGAAAAACTTTCTAAAAATAACAAATTAGGGTTAGCATGATCGAGTCACCCTAAATCCGGCAAAGGACAAGAAATCCACCAAGTTTGATATTTTTTCAGGTCCAGCATCAAATCTTGCTTTAAAAGGCCAAGGACAGATCAAAATTCTTGAAGTGTTTGAAGAATGAAAGCGTAACCCTCCATTTGCGCCCTCAAGCTGGCATGAGTCTCGAAAATTTTCTAAGGAGAAATGAAAGCTCCACTAGTAAAATGCGCCCTTGCAAGCTTGGAGGAGGTTGAAAATTTCTTAAAGTGTGTGAAGTTGGAAGTTGGCGTAAAGAAATGCGCCCTTGAGGCCAAAAATATTCTAAGTGCTCGAAATTTGAAGTCCAGCTAGTGATTTGCGCCCTACCTTGAAGAGGATGATGGAAAAGTTTCTAAGGCACTCAAAATTGGAAGCACCATGGGTCAAATGCGCCCCTTTGAAGAGACTTCAAAATTGTCTAAGTGTCAAATTGGATGCTCAGCATGTGATTTGCGCCCTTGAAGTTCAAGACTTGGATTTTGACTAAGTGATGAAACTTGATGCTCCCTAGGCTATTTGCGCCCTTGAGCTTTAAGGATAGGAATTTGTCTAAATCTCCAAGTGTCGAAAATGGAAGTCCATGGGTCCAAATGCGCCCAAGATGGAGATGGCCAGAGAAAGAATGAATTTTCCTAAGGCGTTAAAATTTGAAGCTCACAAGCCCAAATGCGCCCAAGAGGTTGAAAATTGATAAAGAAATCTTCTAAGTGTCAAAATTGGAAGCTCAGGGTATGATTTGCGCCTGGCTAGGAAAAGGTTGAAAATATATTCCAAGTCTTTTGAATCTGAAAGTCAAACCTCCTATATGCGCCTGGACTTGCCTGTGGGGGGCCTTGAAAAATACCAAGTTCCAACACTTGATGTAGAAGACCTCATTTGCGCCCTTGGAAAGAGATGATGATGAATAAAATGTTAAGTGTTCAAAATTGAAAGTGCAACCTCCCAAATGCGCCCAGCTTGTGAGGGTGCAAGAAAGATTTTATAAGTCACAGAAAATGGAATGTGACCCTTCAATATGCGCCCATGCTTATGATGGTGAGCTGGAAAACACCCAAGATGTGTAAATTGGAAGCTCATGCCTCCAAATGCGCCTTGAGAAGACAAGATGAACTTGAAATATTCTAAGTCCTTAAAGTGAAAGCTCCATGGGTCAAATGCGCCCCTCTTTGAAGAACTCCAAATTTTGCCTAAGTGTCAAAATTAAAACCTCCATAGCTCATATGCGCCCAGATTTGAAAAGAAGCTTGGAAATCCTCTAAGGCATGAAAATTGCAAGATGAAGAGTGAAATGCGCCCAGCTTTGAAGGAGTCACTTGGAATTTTTTTTTCTAAGTGTTGAAAAATGAAACTAGAAGAGGTCATTTGCGCCCAAGGAATAAAAGGATCTCCAGAAATATTCTAAGGAATGGAAATTAAAACCTCACACCCTCAAATGCGCCCACCTCTCAAGAGAGTCAAAAGTCAACAAGTCAAAGGTGGCGTTGAAGTTTCATCTACCTCCACTTAGAATATGCGCCCATCCGCTAGAGGCGCCAAGTAAAGAGTGAATGTTGAGTTGAAAAGTAAAGGTGGAATAGAGTGCCAGGCGTTGAAATTTAAGATATCCTCCATGACATGTGAAATGTGCTCAAGGCATTTAAAACGAAATTTCTCTGGATGAGTTGATAAAATCCCTCACCACAGGCAAAGTGATTAAGGTTGAGTAAAATTTTCTAAGGTAAATTTTCAAAAATGCTAAGTGATTTAAATTTCTCTAAGGCACAAAATTTCTCCCTTAGGAAAAATACGCCCAAGTTGAGATATTGATGAAGTTGACTAAGATGTGGATGGATTTTGCAAGAATGAAGTCAGTGAGCGCCAGCTTCGCAAGGATAATCAAAGTCTTCAAGTCAGAGCAAGGAAATGCGCTTGGAGTTGAAGAGATGGATTAAATTTGATGAAAATTGTTTTTCTAAGGTTCAAAATTCAAAAAATTAAAAGAACCCGTTCATTGTATACCCATTGATTTGATGCGTTCTGAGGAAAATTTTCTTCTGGGTATTAAAGATCTTCGATGAGAAGTTGATTTCCAAGTCTTCTACACTTTGCCGAGGCTTTCAGGATGGAGATTTTGATGGGCACTGGAATAATGAATTTCCTAAGTAAAAGTTTGAAAAATTTTCTAAGGCAAGGAAAAATGTGTTAAAAATGCCTTGGCGGATGAATTTGAAAATGATCGCCTAGACGATTTTTGATCGAATTCCAGATGAAAGCATTTTTCTCGAGTCTGAGTTGGATGAAATATCATAAGTGAAGTATGCCCAGGAAAAAGACAAGATGGGTTGAAAATTTGGCTAAGGCATGAAGAATTTGAACCCGAAGTGGCTAAGGAAAGACGATGAACCCTTGGAAGATCGAAGCGTGAAAATCAGGTAAGTAAAGTGAATTTATATTATGAAGTGTTCTGATACCCTTCTCCTTGCTTGTTTTGCAGAAGGATCGTCGAGACCAAGTGGTGATGACTTAGAGTGATGAAGCAAGTGATTCAAGACGACATCTCAACCTCGAAGGAAGAAAGTTGCAAGAAAATGGCTAAGTGTTGAGACTTAGAATAACTCAAGTGACAAAGAATGGAAGCTCGAGCAAAGTTGAAGAACAACGTCAAGAAGAAGATCAAGAGCAGTTGAACTCCAGATTCTATCAAATTTTATTATCTGAGGAGGCAATCTTAGAGACTCTTTTACCCTCCTCCAAGCGATCAACAGAATTGGTTAAACGCAAACAACAGAATAGTGTGAACGTGTCTACAAACGGGAATCTTCTAGAAGATGGTGGCCATTAATGGCTCATTTATTACCCCACTCCTCTTGGTGGTGGTTTTAGGCGGGAATCTTACATTTTGGGAATACGGGTGTACGATCACGAGGCCATCAGTAGATTATATAGCTCACGAGCCATCCCGGATTGGACTTGACCCATCTATATAAAGAGTTCCACGCCTGTTGTCCATTCATTGAACATAGAGGTGAAGTTGAAGCGGTAGAAGTAGGAACCACTTAGAAGTAGCTTAGTATGGGTGTATTGGTGTAGTTTGAAGAAGAGAAGTTTTCCCTTTTGAAAACTTTTGTAAGAAATTGTTGTGAACACTCTCTCAATAAAAGAGTTTTCATTATTGGTGAATTTAGATGCTTTGTTGTGAGTAGCTAGCAAGGTTTTCTTAGTCCTTAGATTCAAATGTTGGCCAAAATAGTTCAAAGTAGTATAATTTTCATTCCATGCAAGTAGATGTTAGCTGTGAAATGTGGTGTTTGATCTAAGCAACTTCGTCTATCCATACCACTAGTGTATTTGTTGATGGTGAATGCACCTTGTGTGGTCAACTGGAAACGTTTGGGCCTAACTTCAATCACAGTTTGAATGGTGGTATGTGTCGTTGTGATGGTATCTTCATGTCAAATGGTGGTTTGAACATCTTTAGTCATCTCCCCTGAAGATTGCACCGACTCCGTGGAAGCTGTCCGAGGTGAGGCAAAGCGAAGTTTGGTTGAAGCTTGTGAAGATTGATCGCCATGTCCCACGCCTTATAATAGATTTAGAATCTCTAAACCCTGCACCATTTCAATTCAGTACTCTCCAGTTAGAATAGGAAACCCGCGCTTCATAGACAAATCTTTCGAGCATTTGAATTCCTTTCCTCTGCTGTTGAACAATTCCGTAAGTCCCCTTGAAATACCAGCAAATCACATTGAGCCAACTGAGCCTATTCGCATTGAAAGAACCTTGGAGTTGAACGCATGAACTTTCTTGCAATCTTAGCATGCTGGATACTTCGATCAAGAGAGGATAGGGTAGCCGTTGGCGACTTTATTCTGCGTTGGTGCGGTCACGAAAAACACATCAACAAGTTTCCACATAAAATTTTGTCTCTCTTGTGCATGTTCTCAAATTGCTACATCTTGCATGAATAATATTGCTAAGGATAATTAAGGTGTGAAGGAATATTGCTATATTGAGTTGAGTAAAGTTTTAATCTATATTGATTCACCTTGTCTCTTCGTATTTGTGTGTGTTTCTTTTGTGCCAACCATGGGGGGACACAAATATTTATTTCATTTTAAAGTTTACTCCAAAGCATGGCGACCAACATTCAACCACGAACTCCTTCCTTGACCTTTGACATCAATTCCAACAATTTTCCAACAAGCTACTTAACTTGGTTGGAAGGTGTATCAAATTGATGTCAAAAGTGCCTTCTTGAATGGGGACTTGGATAAGGAATTCTAATGGTGCAACTTGAAGATTTCTAGGTTCTTGGATGTGAACATCTAGTTTGTAGGTTAAGTAAGTCCTTGTGAAATAAGCCCCTTAATTTTTTCTCTTGATTTTCAATATCAATTACAATGCACATGCACCCGTTAAGGTTAGCTCCAAACCAAAACGATGCGGAAAAGAACTCTAACCAAGAATGCGCCCTAAAACCACCTAGGGAAGAGGGGCGGGCATATGGTCAGAGGATCCCTAGGATCTAATAACTCAATAATTATAGGATGATTAGAATTGAAAGTACAAAATAAACTCAACGCCAAGAATGTGCACACAAGATTCCTTTGAAGGCGAAGTGCTGACATATGGCGGAGTAAGTATTACAAAACTGAAAGAACTTAGGCGGTGAACCAGCCATAAAGATTTCCGCTCAACCACCTAAACAGTGGGGGGAATATAACAAACAATTCAACTAATTCATCCGCTGCAGCGGGCATCCACTTAAGAGTGGGGATTCTCCACTTTTTAGTGGGTACAACGAGAGTTACAAGTTTATTCTCCACACTGGCGGTAAACCATCTAGGGGTAATTAATGTTTATTTAGAAATTACAAGTAAATGCAGCAATAACAAATTGGTTGGATTAGTACTACTAATGCACAACCTTACAATCAAGATACTCTGCAATTTACTAGTATTACAATGATAGAACAATTCCAATATGTGAAGAATGATTCTCTCAAATTACAAAGCTATCAAAACACTGAAAATGAAGCATAAATCTGATTCTTTTGAAGTCTGATATAAAAACCAGCAAATTGAAACTTTAAACCAACAACTTGTGAATCAATGAAATGCACATAACTTTATCAATTTACCTCCAAATTGAGTAAAATCAATTGCAATGAACCTCTGGAGGATAGGCGCCCATGTCATGATGATGAAACAACTTAAAAAATCAACCATTAATTTACTTGCACAATTCCCAATGCTCCCAACATGGTATAGCCCTTAGCAAGGGCGATTTTGCAAGAATAAAAATAAATAATTTGAAATAAATTCTGATCTTCTATGGGAAGGGGCGCCCATGTGCTAGGAATCCATATCTTCAATACCCAGAAGCATTTTAAAATCGTACAAAGAGCTGTTAATGAAAATCACCTTCAACCATGAATGAACCAGCAAGCTCAAAAACTGAAAAATACTTCAAATTCTCCAACAATGAAGCTCAATGTGCACTTCTAAATGAAGCACACTCTCAATCCACCATCTAGGGAACCATAGTTTCAGGCCCGAAGAATGGAGACAAATTGCTAAGCTTTCCCTTAGCCGGATTCTTGATTTCAAACCAGCAGCATAACTTTACAATATTTCCAAAGATGATATGTTCTTCAAACAGCAGTAATAGATAAGTTTCAATTGGCAAATGAAACACTTCAAATTCCAAGAAGTCGAATCACTTCAACTTCCAAGAGGGACGCCACCTTTAAGCATTTACTTTTTGAAATAATAAAACATTATTCAACTTTCCTTTTAGGCGTCCATTTCCAAATTGCAACAATAAAGCATTTATTTAAATCATTAAATGCTCAACATGACCCCTCTTTAAAACTGTTGAATTTTTGTCATCAGATGTAAATGCACATAAATAAATCAAAAAATCAGACAAGATAACACAGCATGTACCCTGGGAAAACCCTCCTCTTGAGGGAGAAAAACCCAGCAACAAAGATCTCTCTTATATTGATGCAACAGAAGCAATAATTCACTTTACAATGAGGCCGAACACAAGGCCAATAACCAACATCTACTCTAGATGCAATAACAAATGATAATCTGTTCTTCCTTGTAATCTGCACTTAGAGGGATTCGCAATCTGCTCTTGAATGAATTCGCACTTGAATGAAGGAATAAGTCGAACTTGCTTGATCTTGCCTCAGCTTGCCATTATGCTCGATCTGTCTTCCCACTTGATGATACATCTGCATTTGATCAGACTATGTATTCGCACTTGTGAGAATACCCAAACTGATCCTGATGCATTCGCACTGGTCTTTTCCCTTGACACAGTTCGCACCTTGTCACAGATCTAGTATGAAGAGATCGCTCCTTTAACACAGTTCGCACTTGCTTGCTTCCTGGATAATCTTCAATCTGTATCTTGAATTCGCATTTGGTTGATATCAGACTTATGTATATAACCGAACTGATATAATCGCTCTTTATGTTTGCACAGAACTAAAGTGAACAATAATCATCGCACATTATAATGCATGACTGATCAGAAAAATAACTGAACTCCTTGTTGATTACAATGGCGAGTCAAGGTGTATTTATATTCATCTTAGTGAGGTCGCACCTCTTTGTTTATCAAGGTCAGCCAGAACAAATGTCAATTACCATTTAATAATGTCGGCCTCAACATAAACAATATAACATATGTCGGCCTTGGTAAATGAATGCCTCTTCACAAGAGGTCGGCCTCAAAATGACTTCGTCTCTTCTTATGTCGGCCATAGTCAAAGAATGTCGGCCTCAAATAAATAATAACAATAATAAATATAATTTGAATAGCCTATGGCTATCATTCAAATTTATATTTCACTGCGAAGCTGAGCTGGAAGGAGCTACCGAAGCTGTCATAACATTAACACTCCCTCTCAGCTAGGGAGAGAACTTCCAGCTGCAAATTATCTCCACATGAAGTTCATCTGCCACTGCTGCCTGCAATCAGATATAAAGAGAGATATATCACCTCAATGTGATATCAACCATCACATGGTTAAGTGCTAGTGTTCATGACTTGCGTGATGGTGTCACCTCAAAGTGACTTTCACCATGGCTCTCCCAGAGGGTGAAACACAAGTACAGAAAGATCATCACGGACTCTCTCACGTGATGTTGTCATGGAGTCACACACATGACATCCACCATGACTCAACTCAGAGGGTGGAAACGAGGGCTTTCACCTCAAATTCTTCCGTCACAGAAGAAGATGCAATAGTAAGTACAAGTGTTCATCACTTGCGTGATGTTGTCACCTCAAGTGACTTTCACCATGACTCTCTCAGAGGGTGAAACACAAGTACAAGATATGTCGTGGAGTCGCACACATGACATCCACCATGACTCTCTCAGAGGGTGGAAACGAGGGCTTTCACCTCAAATTCTTCCGTCACAGAAGAAAGTGCATTAACAAGGGATTTCACCTCGAACTTCTCTCACAGAGAAGCACTCATTAAGCAAGGCTCGCGTCACGAGACTCATGCTTCGGTCAGGCTGGATTCTCCCACCATACCAAGCTTGTCACCGAAGGTACCGCGAACTTTACCACGAGGCTTGGTGGGGGTATATGCCCGTCACGCTCGCTCGGTGCTAATGTACCTCAAGCTGTCGCGACCTTTTGCGTTGCCATATCACCGATATAGTGGTACTTGATCTCAACATGGCGATTGCGTCGCCGAAACCGCGGAGGATTATTGAAGAAGCTTCACAACTCGATTATCACAATGAATAATAGTGGGCTCCATTGATTGCCCAAACAATCATGCAAAGGGAGCTTGCAACCACAACGCTTCACCGAGTTGCCATGCAACTGCAAAATGCTAAGGCTCTGGCATGCTCAATGCTAAATTTTCACTGTACACCCGAAATCATAGCGAACCTAAAGGCGGAAACAGCGAGTGCTCTTTCGATCGTGACACAACACGCTTAATCGAACCAAGTAACTCCAAGTGCATAAAGGTATGCTGGCTTATCCAAGCTGTGCCATGCAAGGTATCTTGGGATATGACACAGCTGCAACAAGATGTATCGTCACCGGGATCACTCATACGGCTAAGTGCACTCAACGCATAGCAAAATGTCCAGTCTGGTGTTTAACTAGATACATCAGGATCAATCGGTACGTTTGGCCTAGCGTGGGATCCCACCAAATCTGAACTTAAACTGCGACAAGATTACCATCTTCTTAGGACCCGGGCTCCCTCTCCCCAAATCTTCAGGCACTTGCATCAACCTTCTGACCTCTTCGTCCAAGATTGCCTGCAACACTTTGACTTAGATAAATGTTTTCCAGTGCACACCTCTGGTACTGAAGAGAATTCAGAATAGTCCTCGACCTTATCTCAGATCTCACTATTTTGAATAGGTTTGCGGGGCTACCAATGACAAATCCAGAAGACAATCTTGAGCAATTAAGATCAACTGAAGGGATCCTCTAAGGGTTTAGCACCGAGCCTTTCAATACAACAATCTTCACTTCTTCTTAGTGAGTTACAAGACTCCCTCTTGATCCTTGCTCCAAAGATTGCAAAGGAGACTTCTGGAGGTGAGCTCTCTCTGGCCACCAGCTCAGTCCCAAGGCTGCTTGATTATTTCTTTGGTCGGCATGATTTCCTCACAAGATGCCTCAAGCTTTTCATCATTAAGCAATTTCTCATCACCTTCTTGCTCCTGCAAGCATTTTAGAGAGAGATTACTTAACAGTTTGTAATTACCCAAAGAAATAACAAGACTGGAATCATACAAAGTTTACAATCACAGGTTATAACATGAACACATAAGCTTTTATGCACAATGTTAGAACATGAATAAATAAATCAACCTGAAAGAGAAATATATCAAAAGATCAAGAACTTATCTTTATATAATTTTTGATATAACTCTTTCGTTCATCTTTTACTCCTCTCGAGAGTGCCAAACTCAACACAACAAGGGAATAATCTGCACAACTACAGATTTCTTGAATGCATCAAGCGGTTAGCATGTAGAACCAACTCTCTCCAAGAGTTCAAGGCTCTCACACAGTTCATGCATTAGAGAATGACATCATTGTGATCAACCTATCACAATTGAAAATGCAATTCTCTTTTTCATCTCAAAGTCACACTCAGAGATCTACATGATTAGCATGAACCAATTCACAATAGATAATTTGAAGTCTTCAAAGGATCACAACTCAAGAGAAATCACTAACTCTCTTTCCTAAGATCCAACTAATTGAAGTAACTGTAATTCAAACTAGAAAGGTGATTTCAACAAAACACAGAATACTTATCTTCCTTGATATTCTGATGAATGCAATTATTGAACTCGGTATGTTGTTCTTATACTCAGATCAATCCACAGCCTTCATGACTCGAGCACAGACTCATGACAAGGTTAAATTTGAACAAGGCCCATGACTGCTCAAATTTACAATGCACTCCGTTTTCAACTGCAATCCACTAGGTTATGCAACATGCTTACTAGCAATACCCAAATTGTTAGAGATAGATAGGATCATCACTCGAAAGTCTTTATCAGATCTGCACAATTGAGATTCACATAAAGGAATATAAACAAAGAAAGGAACCAAATACTTATCTCTATTTGATTGCAGCCTTTTGACTTCAACCCTTGGCAGCACAATCTGACATAGTTGAGCTCTTTGACTTCCATAATCATGTGCTTTTAGATAACAGATCCCGGAAGGTGAGATCACCGCATATAACTCTCTGATCTCAGATTGCTAACAATATGACTCAAGTAAACTCATGAAGAGAGCCAAGATGATGCGCTCCTTTCGTAGATGACAAAACTGGGCTTTTCTGAAATGGAAGGACCAAAGAATGCATCCCGCACAGAAGTACTCTACTTGCTCAAGTAGAAGACGTTAGATCTGACTTCGAATTATTTTTCAAGATTTGATCGGATCTTTCCACAGACCCGCTCTGATACCATGTTGAATTTTTGTGATCAGATGTAAATGCACAGAAATAAATCAAAAAATCAGACAAGATAACACAGCATGTACCCTGGGAAAACCCTCCTCTTGAGGGAGAAAAACCCAGCAACAAAGATCTCTCTTATATTGATGCAACAGAAGCAATAATTCACTTTACAATGAGGCCGAACACAAGGCCAATAACCAACATCTACTCTAGATGCAATAACAGATGATAATCTGTTCTTCCTTGTAATCTGCACTTAGAGGGATTCGCAATCTGCTCTTGAATGAATTCGCACTTGAATGAAGGAATAAGTCGAACTTGCTTGATCTTGTAGCTTGCCATTATGCAGCGATTTTGATGTTCCCGCTTGATGGTATGCGCATTTGATCAGACTATGTATTCGCACTTGTGAGAATACCCAAACTGATCCTGATGCATTCGCACTGGTCTTTTCCCTTGACACAGTTCGCACCTTGTCACAGATCTAGTATGAAGAGATCGCTCCTTTAACACAGTCCGCACTTGCTTGCTTCCTAAATAATCTTCAATTTGTATCTTGAATTCGCATTTGGTTGATATCAGACTTATGTATATAACCGAACTGATATAATCGCTCTTTATGTTTGCACAGAACTAAAGTGAACAATAATCATCGCACATTATAATGCATGACTGATCAGAAAAATAACCGAACTCCTTGTTGATTACAATGGCGAGTCAAGGCGTATTTATATTCATCTTAGTGAGGTCGCACCTCTTTGTTTATCAAGGTCGGCTAGAACAAATGTCAATTACCATTTAATAATGTCGGCCTCAACATAAACAATATAACATATGTCGGCCTTGGTAAATGAATGCCTCTTCACAAGAGGTCGGCCTCAAAATGACTTCGTCTCTTCTTATGTGGGCCATGAATTAAAGAGATATGCGACTCTGGAAATAAATAATAACAATAATAAATATAATTTGAATAGCCTATGGCTATCATTCAAATTTATATTTCACTGCGAAGCTGAGCTGGAAGGAGCTACCGAAGCTGTCATAACATTAACAAAAACAACATGAAGTTATTTAGCCTAGGCGTGGGGTACAACTGAAAAACATGAAATTGACTAAGTATAAAAACTTAGTCCATAGAGATAACCAAAACCAATGCCAATATTGAAACTGATGAATAGCAAAATGACTTGAGCTGAACTGCTGATGATGCCACTGCCAAAATTAGACTTACTAAAAATAGCCAATTGCTATAAATAGTAAGTTCACATCAAAACAATAGAAAGCCAAACTGAACACTGAACTGCAAAGGATTGAACTGGTGCTAGACAGATACTACCAAAAGATAGACTTGCTAAAAATAGCAAACTGCTATAAATATAAGTCTGCACATCATCCTCTTAACGCCAACTGAGCAGTATCTGAAAAAGGAAACCCTAATTTTGCACAACTGACTAGCCTACGGATTCTTGGAAATAGGCTAAATCCAAATGAAGAGCGTATGGCCAAAATGGGGACATTACACCTTGTATGGGCTTAAGAAGGCTCCTCGAGTTTGGTATCTTAAAATTGATAAACGCCTAAAAGATTTTGGATTTAACAGCCTTTCTTATCCAAGTCTTTATGTTAAAAGTGATGGTATTGATATTGTAACTATTATTGTATATGTTAATGATCTTTCCATCACATGTGGCACAAACACTGTAGTTGAACAAGTAAAATCAGATCTATGTGTAGCTTTTGACATGTTAGATCTAGGCCTCCTACATTGTTGCCTATGAGTTGAGCTTTTGCAATTCGATCATAGCATGTTAATCGTTCAAATCAATTATGTCGTGAGTCTTTTGGAGTGTATTTGGATGGAAAATTGTAACTCATCTTCTACACCTATAGATGTGTTGAAATTGATTGTCATTGATGCCAAAAGAATATGAGGATTGTTAGAACATTGATATCAAAGGTGAGAAGAGCACTTTGCAATAGAAGAAATCGTATGATGGACAAAGGCCAAATGCCACTAATCGATGTTCAAAGACCAAGCAAAATCAGATTGAGAAGAGTGAATAAAAGATGAAGTGTGTGAGTGGAGCAACAAAAGATATATCAATAATGAAATGAATCATATATCAATGATGTAGTAAATCAAATTCAATAAAGGAATAAGGGAATGAATGGAAGATATATTATGAATCGCTTCTTACATGATAAAGAAATTAATTAATTAAATAAAGGTTAGTTTTAACCAAAGGTCACAAGGGTATGGTGAAAGGTTGTATCTCATGACAAGACAAGATATATAAGAGAAGTCATTCCATGAGATGTGATGTGTTGAAAAGTTTTATCATTCAAGAGTGAATGAGGAATAGAAAAAGGAAGGTCTTATCATTCAAAGAAGAAGTGTATGGAATTAGAATTGTAGCAAGAAGTAAATAAGAGGAATATAGAAGAATGAAGTGAATGAATATTATTAATTGAAGATATAGTTAAGAATAGTCAAGAGACATGTTGAAGAGCTATGACCATGGAAGAATAAGAAAATAATAGAAGATCATTCAAAGGCAGCCATTAAGGAGAAATAAAAAGGAGAAAAAAAATATTAAAAGGCAACAATTAGTCTTAACAAAATGACATATCCCTTTAAAGAATTCTCTTTTCAAAGAGATGCAACTCTTCATTTAGATGTAAAGCTATAAATAGATGTGTATGGAATAAAAAGGAAAATCTATTAGTTAAGAGATAATTGTGTGGAGGATAAAAATATATATTATTGTGGATTTGTGTGAAAAGGAAGCAATCAAGTTTGAAAAGGAAACAATTATTATTTAAGAAGAGTCATGACTATTTGAAAGGTCATTATCTTTGAAAGGATGTATCTCTTCATAGAAATATGAAGATATAAAAGGGAATGAAATGTGTGAGAAGTGTGGAATAAATGTAATATCATACAAGAAAATTTGTGAAGGGAGGTGTATGAGACATTGTAATGTCCCCTTTTTCCAAGATAGTGGTTAGTCCATCACTTGGTCCCCGTGGACTAACAGGGTGGTTAGGGGGCCCTTTGAGGGCATTGTAAACTTGTTCAGTCCAACCTTTTTGAACCCAGTCAGTGTTTTTCCTAGCCCAATGTTTACCAGGGAGTTTGTAGAAGCTATTCGGTCATTTTAACCATACTGTTTTTAGTAAGTCACATGGACATTTTGTCTATACTTACTATTCATAGTAAATCACTAGTATGTTAGTTGGTAGAGTTACTATTTTGGGTGTGATGGCATATTTATTTCTTGGAGACATTTTGATATTCAACGGTCCTATGTATTTAATTTTAATAACGTTAATTATAAAGTTAATTTAAATTAATTAACTTTATACGTTATTATAATATTAAAGGACTATTAAAAGTGCGATATAAATGTTTTTAATGTGCACTTTATAATATAAAGTTAGTGCAAATTAAAAAGGGAATTATAAGGTGGGAAAAAAGTAAATTAAATGAAATATAAATCAAATGCAAATTAGGGCATGAGAGTTATAAAAAGCCATTTGAAGCTTATTTGCACATTCCTTCATTCATTCATTGTTGAGAAGATTATTTTGATAAGGGTTTTTGTAGGAGACTGGAGAGTATGGAAACACTTAGCTTTTTGAGGACGAAATCCCTCAGGAAGAACAACTTAGTACAAGAGTGAAAGATCTCCCAAGCTAGCTTGCAGGCAACTTCATTTAGAGGTTGTGCTTGTGCTTCACCGATTTACATGAGAGATTTAATATTTAGGGTTCGAAGGAATCAACAGGAAATTGGAAGATATAGTGATTGAATTGGGAGGATTTACTTGCTGATGTATAAGTCAATCCTTGCTGATCTAGACGTGGGATTTGGAGATTTTTAATATTGCAAATATTGGGATTGTAGGGTTTCCTATAGCTGGCCGCCATCTTACTGCATATTCAAGGGTTTGCATTGCTGATTGATACAACTTATTCAGGCCGTGGGATTTAAAGGAAGATTGTCACTACTTGGGTAGTTGGACAAATATATATATATATCAAAGTTGGAAAACTCGGAATCGACGCGGACTCGATAGCCCAAAATAGGACTCGGACTTGGGACTCGGCACAGACTCGGCTAAGACTTGACAAAAGAAAAACTGTAGTTTTACAAAAAAGAAGAAATTAATGCATTTAGAGAACATAGGAGCCTAATTTGATTATCAATTTGTCATAATTCAAAGATTACACATGTCATATGATCATCAAATACTCAGTAATTGAAATTTCATCATTCATACTCATAGTTTCAAACTTTCAAATGTATAACAGCATCATAAGTTTATAAATGTTTACATATAATCATATGTCAAAATGAGAAAAGCATTAACAACCAAATAAAATCTATATCTTCCTCTTTCCCCTCCTACTGCAACTCAATTTTGCAGGCCTAGAACTAGAAGGTGCTATAGTATCCAAATGAGGAGTTTGAGGAGTGGTTTCTAGATCTTCAAAAGTGTCTTCGTCCCTTGCCATTGCATCCAATCCTGTTGCTTCTTCTTCTTCTGCTACTGCTCTCTTCAATTCAACAAGATCCTCATCAATAAGGAAGACATCGACATCATCATTTTGTTCATCAATAGTCCATTCACTGTATGGATCAATACCATCCAAGTCGATGGACTCATGTGAAACACCCTCCACCTTTCTAGTTTGAAGGTGAAGTAGATCATTTAGGTGTTGCCGGGTCAACCTGTTTCTCTTCGTTGTGTGAATGTTCTCAAATAAATTCCAATTACGTTCACACCCAAAAGCACTACATGGCCGTGACAAGACACGGATGGCTAGCTTTTGACGATTTGGCGTGCTAGGACCATAGTTCTCCCATCATAAATCTAAAAACACATTTAAAAAATACAAGTACTAAGAATAAAGTAAAAAATGTAAGAATCAAGTTGCTAATTTCATCTTGTAGTATACTAGTAAACAAATTTTTTTACCTGGTTGTTGTTTTCCTCTCCTTTCAATTGCTTGTTGTGAGGAAAAGAGTCTCCTCTCTGCACCCTTGTAGACTTTGAATAGATAGAAACATAATTAATTCAAATATAGAAAATTCATAGATAGTCAACATTGCATATTCATAAATAATATGTAACAAATCTCACCTCCAACTCATCAAGCACCTTGTGTCTCATCTCATGATCAGGCACCATCTTATTGATGCATGTGACAAGACTTGCCATGACCTCCTCATCAGCCTTAAATGTGTCAGAGAAGTAGAACCAAGAAGTAGGCAAATGCATGTATTGGCTGGTGCAGTTGGTTTGTCCATCTCCAATCAATGATGCGCCAAATGATTTCATATTTTCTTTTGTTGCTACCATCGTAACGTGAAATAGCCTCTTTGGCCCTATCCATGGCATCATAGATGAAACCCACTGGCATGCCCTCTCCATCCACCATACAAAGAACCCTTACCAAAGGTTTTGTCACCTAAAAAAATGAAAACAAATGTTAAATTATTACAAAATTAACCCCTCAAAAAAAAAACAGCAAATAGTTTATCATGTATAATGTTTATTTTTGTGTTTGTTACTTATCTCGATCAACTCCTCTCCATTTTTGATGAATGTGTCATCAAAAACTATGCTTACAATCCTCTCCCCTTTAGGTTTTTTGGAAAATGGGGACTCCATCAAGCATCAGACACAAACATTTGGTTGAGATGAGCAATGTCACTAAAAATGCTTTGCAATGTGAGGACGTGACTAGCAAATCGTGTCACTCTTGGTCGCACAAGGTCCCTGCCATTTGTGAATTTCCTCATCAACAAAAGCACCCAAGTATGGTTGTAGATAAATTTTGTAACATATTTGGCATCTTCAACCACACTTTTGACCCGTCCAATCTTTCCAATGTCCTCTAGCAACAAGTCCAAGCAATGTACAACACAGAGACCATGCAATTGTGGGATGCCTTTCCATAAGTAGTCTACTTGCAGCTACATATGCAGCTGCGTTGTCTGTGATAATTTGGACAACATTATCAACACCAACCTCCTGGATCACCCCATCTAATAAATTGCATAAAGTCTCAACATTTTTGACTTCATTGGAGGCATCTATTGACTTTAGGAACACCAATCCACCATTAGAGGCCACTGAAAAGTTTAGGAGAGCCCTATTTCGTCCATCTATCCACCCATCAAATAAAATGCTGCAACCTTTTCTTCGCCAAAATTTCTTTTGCTCATCAAACACAAGCCGTGTATTCTTTACGACTTCCTCTAGCAATAGCCCACTCAAATCTTTAGCTGTTGGGGTCTTAAACCCCTCTTACCTGCAATTGTAAGGGCATTCACCAAACCTTCCAAATATGGGCTGCTCGCTACATTGAAAGGTAAATTATTGTAGTACGAAAAGTTTGCTACTGCCATCCTAGCTTCATGATGTTTTTATTTATTCCAACCGGTACCTTGAAGTGAAGGTTGTGCTCCTGGAACATTGCACAGAATAAAGTAATTTGGTCCTGATGAAGGACCTTGGCCAGCACTAGTAGTAGAGAAAGAACCCTCAGGACTCTCACCAAAAGATGAATGTGGTTGACGGATGCTTGGACTTGGGGTACTGTGGGGCGTAGATGGTGTAGAGGTGGATACATTTCCACTCATCATTGCTGCTAGTGCATCCTTTGTTTTTTGTCTTTCATTTTTTTTCATCTCATACTCAACAAGAAGGGCCTTCATCTCTCTAACCATCCTAGGACTCAAATTAGGGCATATATTAACATTTTTCCCATGTATTCTTGCAAGGTGGTATTTTAATTTGTTTATTCCTCCTGTCATCCATTTGTTGCATTCGGTACATGTCACCTCACCCTTTTTATGTCCTGGTATCCCATACTTCCATGCAAGGTCTTTTTTTTTCCCCCTTGGGTTTAAAGATGACATTGCTGTTTCAAGTTCAACATGAAAAAAAAAATCAGCAAGGGTTTGGTAAAAAATCAACAAATAAATGAGATTCAAACATTTGCAAAAAAATAGAATTCAAAACCAAGCTAGAAATACTAGGAAATAGGCTATTAAGGGAAATAGAAAAAATGTGGTAGCATTTCCCCTTATTTTTCTTGATTTTCCTGATTTTCAATTGAAGTAAACAAAAAATAAGAGAAGTTAAATCACTTACTTGGCTCTATTTTTATCTCCTTAACTTGTCTTCTTTGCTTCTTCCAACCTTACTTCAAGTTGCAGACCCGTTTTTGACAAATTAGAGGAGTGAAATAAGAGAAAAAATAAAAAACGGAGGTTTTAAAACCTCATTTTGACGCCCCAGCCTCTTGGAGAGTCCTTGCACGAGACTCGCAAGTCTGACCTTAGGACTCGTGCGAGTCTTTGGGTCGGACTCACGAGTACCGTGCAGGGACTCTCCGAGACTCGGCTTGCAAGTCCGTGCCGGGGGGTCGACTTGGCCAGCCTTTGGACTCGCACGTGCGGCAAGTCTGCGGTGAGTCTTGTAGATTTTTCCATCTTTGATATATATATTGTTGAGTATTGTGGGTGTTTTTAGAGGTCTAGCATGAAGTTTGAAAGGCATATATTGATAAGCGTGAGAGCACTGTGTTGGCATCATTTCCTCCATTGGAGGTGTTACTTGCAGCTGCCATCCATTTTCAGAGGGTTTCCGACCTCTAAAGGCATATCTTACTTGTGAGTTCATGATTTGTAACTCCTAGATTTTCTAGGTATCGTTGTTTTAGATAATAGGGGATATTTTATGAACTGGGTTGTCGATATTTTGTGAAAATACTGAGCATCTAAGCTGATATAAAAATATGGAATTTTCTGTTGTGTATTCCCTATGTAATGTTCAATTTTTGAGTTGAAAATATTATTGCAATATCTTCTATTTTGCTGCATTGTATTGTTGTATCAAACATTGCAAATATATCACAAAACATTCCTCAAAACAAAAAAAGACAAAGGCAAACAGGGCTGCATATTTTAGTGGCATCAAAGCACAATTTATCCTGCCATCCTGTTGGGTGAATCATAAAAAGTGTAGTTGGTTCACATCTTTTGCATGCTAGTGACCAACACCTGCATATCTATCTTCTTGCTTCTTTTCGACAGTTGTTAGAAGCAATAAAAGATGGCTACAGATAAATCCATGTTTGAATTGAGGCAGAAATTGTACATGCTAATGAAGGACCCTGACATGAAAAAACCACATCAGAGGATGGTTGCAAAACTGAAACATTTGGATAAGCAAGATGAATTTCTTCTATGTGACTTGCAACCTACTTGTGTTCACGGGGAAGAAGGAAATCAGTTATCATGTGTTGAAGATTGGACTCTAAGTTCTGAAGAGAACAAAGC
>VDFB02295259.1:0-26393 GCA_007258455.2 Sequoia sempervirens
AGCACCCGTATTATAAGATTCGAATAAAAGAACAATTTAAAAGCATACCCTTGCCACAAGGGGTGCGACATGTCAACAGCTGTGTTGACCAGATATCCTACTTGACAAACAAATAACCAAACAAACACTAGAAATAATACCCATCCAAATGGGTGTGAAAAATCTCACATGGTTTCAATTTTTCACTCCGGCCAAAGCATATCCCAAAGACATTGAATGTTTGAGTTTGGCAAAAGGAGATTTCTTTCGCTTGACCTCCATCCAATCTTGTTCAGGAAAACGTGTGGCATTCAGATCCTTGACTTTTCCTTCCGAAAGTGATCCTACAGAAGTTGAGTCTGCAGGAATCACCACAGACTCAGAGGGCCGTAGGCATGAAATCGCAGGATCAATATCTAGCTTTACAGCAAGAGAAGGAAGGGCATCACCAACCATAGAACCCACACCCGACGAACACCCAAGAGCAAGTGCAAGTGGAGCAGAAGGGGGAGAACCAGGAGACACCACAGGAGTGGCCTTCGAGCTAGATAAGTCATCCTTTACATTTGGTTCAATGACATAGTGACCCGGATCAACCCCTACCCACTAGGTGGGAGTATTGATGGCACCATTACCAGCATGCTTCTTGTTGCATTGGAAGGTGCTATGAGTAGTTGAAAAACATTTTCTGCATCTAAATGGGATCTTTTCATAATCTACCGACTGCCTCCAACGTCGATCCCCAACTTTCAAAGAGATTTTCTCTGGAAGGCCTTCGGTTTAATCGAATTCAACACATAAGCAAGCACAGGTGGAATTTTCATAATTGATTGTTTCTTTGGAAATGCAATGATATTTTCCCAAACCATTGGCAATTGCTTTCAAACATGCAATTTCTCATAATTGTAGAGGTAAGTAGGGCAATCTTACCCAAAGAAAAGCAGAGGAGAATGATTCTGACTAAGGATCGAAGGAAGGAAACCATGGCTTGATGCAAAGGAAGTCGCCTTGATAGAACCATGGGCCAGTGTTCAAAATCAATTCCTTGTCATCCAGTGATTCAAATTCGAGAATGAAGAAACCCTTCGCACAAGGATAAATGTAGACTTCTTCCTCCATGTGTTCTTTCCAATTTTTGCTTATCCAAGAGTGCAGGTCGCATAATTTCGGCCAAACTTTCATGAATCTACAAATTAGGGCATGCTCCTTCAAGTAATCCTCTATGTCACAAGCGGTGGCTTCAAGACAGATTTTCGATACAAATTTTGAGCGGCAGAAGACAAAAGGGGATGAAACAACACTAGCAGGAGCACCGGATGGTGAGACAGAATCATCTGACACACAATCAACCGTCACTCCAGAGGCACAAGAGCCCAGGGCAGCCTTAAAGTCAAGCCGATGAGACGTAAATGAAGATTTCAAAACAGATTTTCCATGAACACCCGGATCTAACAAAGACCCCTGCGCTTGCAAAATGGGCACATCCAAGGACTGACACAGGAAGGATGAAGCACCATGACAATCATTTTTTGTCGCACCACCAGAAGGAATATCGCCATCGACAGACGCATGAAGGGTTCTGGAATTTTTCAGAGCAGTGAGAGCCATTTTTCGAAGCAGTGAAAGATCCTGTAATATCTAATATTTATTATTATTATTATATGTGTGTGTGTGTGTTTGTACCAACAAACCCAAAATGAACCCAACCCCAAAAAAATTTTGGTCGAATCAGCGAACCAAACCGAACCCGAACCCGAACCGATAACTTAGTGTAAACAAATGGATTAAGACATCAATTCTCTCTTCGCAACTAATCATGCTTTATAGAGAATGCATCCTTTGTTCTTTGTAAATTATCATAAATTATGTCCTACCAGTTTGCATAAGCTCATTAATACTTACCTCTACCAAATATTTTGAGAGTTTGCACTTGTTTTCCGATTAGAAGCTTTATGCATTGCTTGGGTTTTCTCAAGTTAAATATGAAGTAGGAAACTATAATTATTACTTCACATTTGGGGATGTTAATTTGTATTTGCATCTTTAGTTGCATTGTAACTTGATATTAATTTGTTGTTTAGAGATTTATGTCTAAAAGACTAGTAAGTCAATATAAGACATACTTAGTGAAATCTTTGAGGTGTATCCCTATGCACAGGGTATAGCTAAGCAGAGTGAACATCTCATTTTCATTTCTCTTTAATTATTCTATTAAATGTCTAAGAACGCCCTCCTTGGCTTAACAGAGTCAAAAGTCTACAAAAGTTACATGTTCTTGTAATTGGTGTAATGTCCCCTTCTCAGTCCTAAACTATCAATGACCATTAGCATATTTCTGAAGTCCCATAGGCTATTCAGAGGTGTTTCACGGGATTCTAAGATTCTTGGAGGATTCTTGTTTGCATTTCAAGGCATAATTACAGAGGCTTGCTAGAGTTTTTTCTAGGTTTTCCTCAGTTTTCTAAGATCTTTGGTGGGCAGTAACTACTATTTTTTGCAGTGTCTATTTTTAGCACTTACTATTTTTAGTAAGTCACAGTTGCATCTCAGATTGCACTAATTTTGAGTTTGGACACTATTTTTAGCAATATGCTAATTTTAGTAAGCGCTATTTTTAGCAGTGTTCCTGGCAATAATTTAGTGCAAGATTTCTATTTCTAGCAGTGGTGGCAGTTTCATTTGTTGGAGTCCCGATATTTGTGGCGGTTTGTGCTTCCACCAACCTTGGAGTCGAAAAGGAAAAAATGGAAACTTAAGTTATAAAATTACTAAGTTCAAAAAGGCCCCTTGGACCTCCACGCCTAGCCTTGGTGAGCTCAAGTTTTTTTTAAAAGATGTTATTTTTACTCATTCTCATGTGAGCACCCAAGATGAAGGTTTAAAGTGAAATTTAAATTGAATATTATTTTCCCGAGGGTGTCCCTTTTGGAGGGAAAAGTGTTAGAAATTTTGGAGCTCTAATTTCGATATATACCTCCTACTTGCTCTCATTTGGTTTATGCAAACTTATGACAACGAAGTGTTTCCAGATTGTGGAGAGAATCCTTGGGCTTTGAGGACGAAAAACCTCAAGGTTGGCTTCAATTTTGGAGTTGCAAGACACTCTCTAGCTAGACATTGGAGTAGCTCTATTGCAGGGGTTACCATTGAGCATATTCGTGGTGATGGCTTTCATTTCTCTTTGTTTCTAATTGCTATGATGTTTTTTAGACATGTTTTGGTGTGGAGTGTTGATTGCAACGTTGTAGAAGCCTTTTGGAGTGTTGTTTTCAGATTTTGGTGTTGTTGGTTCGAGTTTTTCCATAGCCCCGCTGTCCTACCTTTTCACTCATGTTGACTAGAGAACTTGGTAACTTTCTGTGGGTGTTGGTTCATTGCATTTCTTGACCTTGGGCACTCCATTTGCAAGTTTTCAGATTTTATGATAAAGGTTCAGAATTTTGGAAGCTGGTCGCCCCTCTAGGGAGGCCGTACATTTTGGGTGTGAGGGCGCTTGCTGTTGCTGATTGCATTTTCACTGTTTGCATTTTCACTGTTGTTGGGCTTCAAACCTGCCTTGGCCTTGCTGTTTATGGTGATTTGGAGGAGTTTAGACCTATCCTCTACCTTGCAAACTGTAATGAACCCTGCTGGCTCACAACTCAAACCCCTGTATTTTCTTATCTTGTTTGTGTTTTTTTTAGTTTTTTAAAGAAAGTTTGTAGACAGAAGAGCAGGGGCGCATCATATAAAAGCTCATAAAATGTAAATCTGAGCTATTTTCTACAGAATGGAAGTGCAGAAGGTATTATTTAACTGAAACAAATAGATCACAAATGATAAACATACCCGAAAGCTTCCAGATTATTTTATTAAGAAAATAAGTCAACTCGCCAGCCAAGAATGTTGAAAACTGGCAAATATGGATGCTTGGCCTCTAGAAATGACTTCTCCCACTCTGAAACAGGATACAAAGGGCTAATAGGAGTAGCCGCCAAGAATGAAGCACAAATAGGAACAAAAAAGGCGTTTTAGCTACAAGCTTCACACACCAAACCTCCAGAAAGGCACAAATCCCAAGGCAAATGGTACGGCCAAAGGAAGAAACTAAAGGAACAAAGCTGAAAGATGCAAATCTGCTGAAGATGACGTCTCTGGTGAAGAAACCCCCTTCCTTATTACAAACAAGTAAAAACTGAATAATAAAACTCTGATTGTAGCATGTAGAACCTCTGAATGAAGCCCTCACAGTTGCACTAATTCGACTGGTCTCTCACAGTCTCAAAAATGCTCAACACTGAAGAGATATCGTTCTCCAATGAAAGATTTGCTCAAACCCTGATCACAGAGGATAGCACAGAAGAAAACCAAAGGCAAAGTAAAAATAATCAAGAATAGAGTTTCTCATTGCCAAAATGCCTTATATCCCAAAAGGCACGAATTCCAAGAAGATGACGCCTCTTTCCATCATTTAAATCTTTTAAAATATAATTAAGTCCCATTCAATAGTTTGGACTTAAATACTTGGGCGCCAACTTTTAATGTTTAAGTGATTTAATTTTAAATCACTTTTTTATGAATATTTAAGTGATATAAAAAAGTATAAAGTCAATTTCACTTTATAATAAAGTATTAAGTTAATTAATAACTTAAATCACTTAAATAATCATAACTTTCTCAAAACTCCATATATTTTTGTGCCGTCAGAAGCTGTCAACTCCTAAACTGCCAAGGCCTGCAGTGAGCCAATCACTGAACTTTGAAAAGGAGAACGACCAACTCCTCCAGAAAATACCACTGACCCTCTAACCAATCCAGTTAGCCCACAAGGCTCCAAGAAATAGGCTAACACACTGCACCTAGAAACTGACTAGAGCGGGGACATCACACAAATGTTGTGGACGAGTTTATTGATGATTTGATGAGGTTGTATGCTTTGGGGAGCTTGCTGATTTGCCATATCGGTCTAATGTTATTTGTATCAGACCTGTAGCAGCAGCTTATTCAACCTTCTACCAACCTCCGGAGGCCTTGTCATTGAGGTATTATTGTTATATTTTGTGGGGGAGTTCTTATAATCTCATTGTAGAATCTTTTGGGGGGAGTTATGCTTCATGTTTTTATCATTTCCTTAACATAACAGCAGCATATGATGTTCTAAAGCATTTTCTAAATGAGTTTATTGTAACACCATTGGTAGTCCCGTTGGTGATTTGCTCTTGTATTCACTTGGCTACTTACCCCACTGAATAAGCAGTGCTCCCGCTGAATAAGTGGGAGTTTTACTGTACTTCATGTTATTCCCACTAAACAAGTGGAGGACTTTGCTTTGGATTGGTAGGCTTACGCCAAGTGTTTATTTGCTTTGTTGTAATTCCCACTAAATAAGCAGATGATTTCCCTTCATGCATTTGGTTTGCTTACTCACCCCATTGAAGTAGTTTGCTTAGAAGTTCAACTATTGTAAGTCTTACCACTGTATGCTCTCACCTTGCCCACATTGGGATCTGGGTGACCAAAAAGTGGAAGGCATTTACTCTTCAGTTAGCTTGATTTCCAATTAATGCAAAGATCCCCTTCTCATTGTATGCTCTCATTTTGCCCTCATTGGGACCTGGGTGATCAAAAAGTGGAGGGTTGCTTACTCAGTTTGTTTATCACTATTATTTGGCTAACACTAATAAGTTAAGTTTTTGAAAGAATTTGGGGTGTTTATCACAGTGGTATTAGAGCTGGTCATCCTGTCAGCCTGTGTCTCACATTGCTTTTAGTTGCCAAAAATTCTCTATGAGTGATAGAGAAATCAGATACTATAACCGTGAGCAGAAGAGACAGCAGTTTCAACCCCTAGTTCCAGTTGAGGAAACCTTCTCAGAAGTTCTCAAAGTTCGGCATCAATGACAGAGCAATTGAAACCATGGAAAAAAAGGATAAGGGACCAACCCAACCAAAGAGTCTGGATACTAGAGCAGAGAGAAAGTTTGATTGCATGATGGACATGATGTCACAATTGTTGGCTAAGATGAGCCAGAATGTGAGACAAAGTGGTCACACTATTGACATGACCAAGGGATCCGCTCCTAGACCTCTCCAACCGACCTTCACTAGAAGGAAGCAACCCCCAACCGAGCTAGAAGCTCAAATTCCTATTGTTGACGAAGTGAGAAAAAACTACATGGAGCATGTTACTCTTCCTGCTCAGATCTGAGAGATTTTGACACTGGATCAGTTCATGAATCAGAAGACAAAGAGAGGTGGTGGAAGATATGAGAACCATGGTCCCATGGCTCCAAGGGACTATCAGCAAGCCCTTGGGAAGGTGACTCTAGCCCACTTTGATGGTAGTCACAAGTGCACAACTAGAGCTTGGGTCCATACCGTTCTTCACGGATACCAGCATACCACCGTCCACGAAACGCCAAACAGCGTACGTCCGTCGTTCTACCGCTGTCCCGCCTGGTACCGTTTAGGCTCCACCGCCGACGGTTGATCCCAGCGTTCTGAAACGCCCGGTCACAGCCTGTCTGTCGTTCACCTGATTCCCATAAAGCCCGCAGTTCGTTTCCATGCCAGCGACCGCGTCCATGGAAACCAACGCACCAGCGATACGCCCTTTGACCCAACCGCGACAACGCCTGCCGTCGCCCATGACAGTTTTTCATCGGCACGACACAAACCAGACTCCATGACTATTCCGCCCGTTGTCCATGTCGTCGTCCATGAGCACCACGGCAAGCTTCAAAAGAGGCAAATCTCACCATATGGAGGTGTATTTTGCTAATGAATCAGCGTCTGATATATCAGAACAGCAATCAGATTTGGAGGAAACAAATGAAGAGGCCCCAAAAGAGGTGGAAGAAGACCAAGAAAGTGGGGGTGCATTTGCCCAACTTTCTAGCTTTCAAAAGAATGAGTCCTTTTGAGTTCGTGGTGTACTTTGTGGGCAGCAAATCGTTGCTCTGATTGATATAGGAGCAACTCACAATTTCGTTGACGAAGGGATAGTAGCCAAGAGAGGCCTCAAAACTAAAGAATTTTAAGGTTTCAAATTCATGGCGGCAGATGGCTTCACAATCACTTGCACCCGCAAGATTTCTAACATGTCTATGTAGTTGGGCAATTATGAAGTCAAAGATGACTTCTATGTTGTGAGCATTGGTGAAACGGATGTAGTTCTTGATCAAGTGGCTGCGATCTCTTGAAGAGATCACTCTAAACCTTCAAACCATGGAGCTGAAGTTTACATCAAAAGGGAAGAAGGTGGTTTTGAGAGGGATGTCCAATGGAGGCCCTCGGATAATTTCCTTCAAAAGGATGGAAAGGCTGATTCGGCATGATATGGTAGAGTGGGAAGCATAGTGTGTGATCATGCCTTCCAATCCTCCAAAAGATAAGAGACATTATTATCTTGATGTGCAAGCTTTGCTCTCCAAGCAAAGCAAGGTGTTTTGATGGCATTCCTCCTGGGAGAGCTCCTGAAAGGGGGATTGAGCATATGATTGAGCTTGAAGAAGAAGCAAAACCAGTCATCACTACTCCATATCGGCATCTGAAAAGGCACAAGGATGAGATAGAGAAGGCCATCAAAGAGCTCTTGGAGATGGGTCACATCCGCCCAAGCAAAAGTCCTTTTGCTTCTTCAATGGTTTTGGTGAAGAAGGATGGCAATATGCCCATGTGCATAGACTACCGGGCCCTCAACAAGAAAACAATCAAGAACCGGTATCCTATTTTGAGGATTGATGAGCTACATGGAGCTATTTACTTCTTTAAGATAGATCTTAGATCAGGCTACCATCAAATCAGAATGAGAGAATAAGACATAGAGAAGGCTTCCTTCAGATACCACTTTGGGCATTATGAGTTCTTATTCATGCCATTTAAGTTGACTAATGCACCCACAACCTTTCAGTCTTGCATGAACAGGGTGTTCAATAAGCAATTGAGGAAGTTTGTGCTAATCTTCTTTGGTGACCTCTTGATTTACAACAAATCGTGGGAAGAGCACCTGAGACACTTGAAGGAGGTGCTTAGCATTTTGGAGGCTAAATCCTTGTTTGCCAAAGAATCCAAATGTGAGTTTGGAATGACCGAGCTTCTCTATCTTAGTCATGTGATCAGCTCTAAGAGGGTCAGCGTAGATGAGGAGAAGATCAAGGCTATCTTGGATTGATCAGTTGAAGGGGGTTTTAAGTCTTTGTGGGTTTTATAGAAGGTTTGTGAAGTGTTATTCTCAGATGACTGCTCCTCTCATAGATCTTACCAAAAAGGGGGAATTTACTTGGTCAAAAATGCACAAAAGGCCTTCAATCAATTCAAGCACCTTATGAGTTCATGTCTCGTATTGGCTATACCAGACTTCTCCAAGCCTTTCGAGTTGCAATGTGATGCTTCAACAGAAGGTATTGGTGCTGTCCTAATGCAAGACAACCATCCTATTGTCTTTGAGAGCAGAAAATTGAGGCATGTAGAGAGGACATACTCCATTTATGACAAAGAGATGCTTGCTATCATGCATGCCTTGGCCGAATTCTAGCAATATTTGGTTGGAGGCAAGTTCATTGTGAAGATTGATCATAACGGTCTTAAGCACTTCTTGCATTAGAAGGATCTTAATGACAGGCAACGGAAGTGGGTGAGTAAGCTTCAAGCTTAAGATTTCGAGATAGAGTATGTCAAAGGGAAGAATAACATAGTGGTCGATGCCTTGTCAAGAAGGCCACATTTGAGCTCATTGGTGGAGATTATAGCTGATTGGAAGGAGCTGATCATTGCAGAGTATGATAAGAACTCCTTTCCCTCTGGCATAATTGATGGTACCCTACATGATGAAAGGTACAAGTTGGTGAATGACTTGATATTATACAAGGAAAGAATCTTCCTAGTGTTAAAATCAAAGCTCAAAATGAAGGTGCTCCAATCATTCCACGGTGTTCCCTTGGCTGGTCACCAAGGTTATTTCAAAACATACAGGCAAATTCGGGAGAGATTTTCATGGAAGGAGCTCAAGGCTGAGGTCCTTCGCTATGTTAAGGAATGTCAAATCTGCCAACAAAACAAAAATGAGCACACCTTTCCTACTAGTTTATTGCATCCCTTGCCCATTCCCAATCAAAAATGGGAAAGTATATCCATGGACTTCATCACAGGCTTGCCTAAGGTGCAAGGGAGAGATTGCATATTCGTCATTGTTGATAGATTGACGAAGTTTGCTCAGTTTTTTGCCATTAACACCACATTTACAGAAGCTCAAGTTGCTGATTTGTTCTTCAGAGAGGTGTTCAGATTGCATGGGCTACCCAAGAACATTGTGAGTGATAGGGACAGCAATTTCCTAAGCACATTTTGGCAAGAGATTTTCAAAGTGAGTGGTATAGTGTTCACTCCAAACACTAGTTATCACCCACAAATGGATGGGAAAACCAAGATTGTGAACGAGTGGCTTGAAGGATATCTCAGAAATTATGTTTTAGGGCTGCAAAAGGCTTGGGTGAGATGGCTCCATTTGGGAGAGTACTGCTATAATTCTTCATATCACATGTTCATCAAAATTTCTCCATTCATGGCTCTGTATGGGTACGAAGCTCCTAGCTTCATTGATTTTCTTTTTGGTGACAATAGAGCCCCTCAAGCGAGGGATATATTGTAGCAGAGTCAAGACATTTTGAAATCTTTTAAGGACAATCTTCATCATGTCCAAAATCAACAGAAGATGTATGCTGATCAGCAGTGTATTCAACGTGCATTTGAGGTTGGAGATAAGGTCTATTTGAGAATTCAACCATATAGACAGTCCACTCTCAAAAAGAGTGGAGCAGAGAAGCTTAAGCCAAGTTTCTATGGGCCTGTCAAGATCTCCAAAGTCGGAGAGGTGGCTTATGAGTTGGAACTACCAGAAAGTAGCAAGGTTCACAATGTCTTCCACCTGTCATGCCTCAAAAAGGCGCTTGAGTACAATATTGTTGCTTCTACTAAATTGCCTCCATTGGATGAGGGACAATTGGTTTTTATTCCTGAGGCAGTGATTGATTTCAAAGAACGCTCCTTTAGGAGGAGGTCCATTAAGGAATATATGGTGAAGTGGAAGAATCTGCCAATTGAGGATGCTACTTGGGAGGATGAGCAGATTTTGCAACATACAAACTTGCGATTGCTTGGGACAAGCAGTCTTGGGGAGGGAGGACAGTAATGTCCCATTCTTAGTCCTAAACATTTCAGTGACCGTTAGGCTATTTTCAAAGTACCATAGGCTATTCGGAGGCGTTTCAGGGGATTCCAAGATTCTTGGAGGATTTTTGTCTACATTTTAAGGGGCAATTGTAGTGGCTTGCCAAAGTTTTTTTGGGTTTTCTGAGATCCTTGTTGGGCAGTAACTACCGTTTTTAGCAATTTCTATTTTTAGTAAGTCATAGTTGGATCTCAAATTGGGCTAATTTTGAGTTTGGACACACTTACTATTTTAGCAATATGCTATTTTAGTAAGTGTTATTTTTGGTAGTGGTCCTAACAACAGTTCAGTGCAGGATTTCTATTTCTGGTAGTGGTGGCAATTTCACTTGTTGGAGTCCTGATATTTGTGGTAGTTTGTGCTTCCACCATCCTTGGAGTAAAAAAGGCAAAAATGCCAACTTAAGTTATAAAATTACTAAGTTCAAAAAGGCCCCTTCGACCTCCACACCTACCCTTGGTGAACTCAAGTTGTTTTTAAAAGATGTTTATTTTACTCATTCTCATGTGGGCACCCAAGATGAAGGTTTAAAGTGAAATTTAAATTGAATATTTTTTTTCCAAGGAGGGAGTCCCCTTTGGAGGGACCTTTGAAATTTCAGAGCCCTAATCCCCATATATATCTCCCTCTTGCTCTCATTTGGCTTATGCAACCCTATGATAACGAAGTGTTGTTGGATTGTGGAGAGAATCCTTGGGCTTTGAGGACAAAAACCCTCAAAGTTGGCTTCAATTTCGGAGTCGCAAGACACTCCCTAGCTGGACATTGGAGTAGCTCTATTGGAGGGGCTACCGTTGAGCATATTTGTGGTGATTGCTTTCATTTCTCTTTCAGTTTCTAATTGCTATGATGCTTTCTAGACATGTTTTGGTGTGGAGTGTTGATTGCAACATTGTAGGAGCCTTTTGGAGTGTTGTTTTCAGATTGGTTCAAGCTTTTCCATAGCCCATCTGTCCTGCCTTTTCACTCACGCTGATTGGAGAACTTGGTAACTTTTTGTGGGTGTTGGTTTGTTGGATTTATTGACCTTGGGCACCCCTATTTGCAAGTTTTCAGATTTTATGATGAAGGTTCTGAATTTTGGGAGCCGGTCACCCCTCTAGGGAGGCCGTACATTTTGGGTGTAAAGGCACTTGCTGTTGCTGATTGCATTTTCATTGTTGTTGGACTTCAAACCTGCCTGTTGTGACCTTTTCACGCATCGCCCCATTCAAGATGGGGACCCCCTAATTTTCGCCCCATTCTCGTCTTTTGGCTTTGGTTTTCTCTCTCTCTCTTTCTATCGGTCTCTTTTCTATCTACCTTTCCGGGGACGTTCCCGTCTGCAAGCTTCAACATGAATTTGGCCAAGTCTGAAATTAGGGTTTGAGTCTTTCTAGCCAATTTGAAGTCAAACGAGGTGAATAACTTGAAAATTGAGCTTAACATTGTTGTTAGTATGTCTCCAGCAGGCTCTTAGCAGATTTTCATTCGATTCTGAGGTACTTACTATTTTTAGTAAGTCTGCAATTACAGGCAATCTGTCAGCTATTTTGAAATTCCGACGATCACACTGCGTTCAGAGCATATCAGGCTACTCGTATGCAAAATTTGAGTGAAAACAGGCAACTTACTATTTTTAGCAGTCCGCCTTCCGGGGCAAATTTCAGGGTTCAGATGCAGAGTTTTTCTTTGCATGTCTGGATATTCCTTCTGGGTTTTTCGAGACCTTCGCGATGATATAACATGCAAGACGAGACGACAACTTTTAGAGTTCAATCTTCCGAGGCTATTTTTAGGGTTTGCATGTCAGGGTTTCTTTTGCATGTCGGATGATTCCTAATGGGTTTTTCGAGAGCTTCGCGATGGTGTGACATGCAAACGAAGATTTTCACTCAGTAAGGAACTTGCTATTTTTAGCAGGTGTGTCCCGACAGCCGCCTCCCAGCAGTTCAAAATTACAAGCCGATCGCAGTGCCACAGAAACGAAGACGAACAGATATCATTTGATACGCATGCAGAGCGAATTAGGGTTTCCAACCGGCCTAAAATAGGCGTAAAAGTCAAAATTTTCGAAAACCGATGTAAACCATCGCGTCGGCATCCATCAGGCTATCTGTGGTGAAATTTCAAGTCAAGCGGAGCACTTACTATTTATAGTAAGTCAATTTGGAAACTGGCTAAAAATAGTAAATTGAGTGCATGCGCCGGTGTCAGCCAGCAGGTCACGTGGTGAGGAGCCCCTCATTCAAATTTCAACTCGATCAGAGCATGAGAGCTATCAGAAACATGAGGTTACTATTTATAGTAAACCACCTTCAGAAACAGGCTAAAAATAGCAGGTCAACTAAAAATGGCAGTGTCAACAGAACGACGAGGTGATAAGGATGCAGTGTGTAAAATTTCAAATCAATCCGAGCTTCAGAGATGCAAATTCAAAGGACTTACTATAAATAGCAGGGCATGGAATACTGGCGAAAAACGAGGAAAAAATTCTAAGTCTGGAACTTCATCCAGTAGCCATGGCAAAATGCGCCCAGTTGATGAGGAGGCATAAAAAAAATTTCTAAGTGTGAGTTCATCCTTCACACAGGACAAAATGCGCCCAAGGGAAAGAAAGGTCAAGGAAGTCAAAGATATTCATCCTTCAGCATAGGCTGAATGCGCCCACATGACAGCAAGATGCTAAAAAAAAAATTTAAGGGAAGAAACTCGTCCTCCACCCTAGGCTAAATGCGCCCAAATCAGGGCATGTAAGGACAAAAGCTAATGCGTTGGAGAAGATTCCACCTTTCAGCAAGCTGAAATGCGCCTAAAAAAGAATGAGTCCAAGGGGTCAACACTATTCGTCCTCCTCCTACATGAAAATGCGCCCAAAGCATGGCAAGTAAAGACAAAATAAGGAAGTCAAGGTGGCGCTTGAAGTTTCATCCCTCTATACATGCAAAATGCGCCCATGAATCAAAGCAAGCAAGAGTAAGTCAAAGGGTCAACGTATTTCATCCTCCACCACCTCAAATTTGCGCCCATCCTCCTTGCATGCCTAAATGCGCCCAAGTTAGGATGATAAAAGTAAATGAAGCTGGTAAATGAGGTAAAATGTGGTTAAAAATATTTCAAGGCGTGGTGAGAGCTTGGTAAATGCTAGGTGTTTTTCTTCTTCAAGCCTCAAATGCGCCTAAGGTGGTAAGTGGTATTAGAGAATTTTTCCAAGGCGTGATTTTCCTCTTCAAGCCTCAAATGCGCCAAAGGTGATATGTGTGAGGAGGTGAGGATAATATACTAAGACGTGATTTCAAAATTCTCTAAGTGGTATGCGCCTAAGATGTTAGATGAAGAAAAAGAAAATATTTCTTAAGGCGTTGGAGCTTCAAATGAAAATATTTTCTAAGTGTGAAATAAAATCCAAGGTGGTGAGTGGAAGATAAAGTATGCTAGGCGCCTTCATGAAAAAATTTTCTAAGTGAAGTTGATATTTTCACAGGCAAAGTTGATTGAGTTGAATAAAATTTTCTCAGGCAAAATTTTCGAAGTGATTCAAAAAAATTTTCTAAGGCACAAAATATTTTCTCCCTTAGAAAAATGCCTAAGTCTGGAGAGGTGATGGAATTTTTCTTGAAGCACGAGCAGAGCTGCCGAGATGAAGCCTGAATGTCACTCCATAAGATTGATGTACCTCAAGTCAGAGCAAAATTTCGGAGGGGATCGAAGAACGAGAACAAAATTGTTGTTAACAATTTTCTAAGGTTCGTAATTCAGAAATAAAATGAAGTCCGCTCATGTGCACCCATGGGTTCGAGCGCGCTCGAGAAAATTTTCCAGAATAAGATTATCATGAGGAGTTGATTTTAAGGTCTTCCATACTATCGAGAATTTTGGGATGAAGATTTTAAATGGGCACCTGATTGATGAATTTTCCTATGGGAATGAAAAATTTTCGTAAGGCAAAATGGTTGAAAAATGCGCTTTCACAGTAAGATCCCAGACGATGAATTTGAAAGAAACCAGGGTGAATTTGGTTTCAATCCTTCGTGAAGATAGCTTTGGAGCCAAAAATGAATAAAATCGAGGTTATCGAGTCTAGCAGTGAAATGAATTTCTCAAAGATGATACGCCCTTGAAGAGGATGGATTGAAAATTTGGCTAAGGCATGAAGAATTTGAACACGAAGTTGGCGATGAACGCTTGGAGATCAAGGCATGAAAATCAGGTGAGTAAGTTGAATTTATATTATGAAATGATCTGATACCCTTCTCCTTGCTTGTTTTGCAGGAGGAACGTCGAGGCCAAACGATGATGACTTAGTGTGATGACTTGAAGTGATGAGGCACGATGATATTACAACCTTCGGAGGAAGATAAAGTCGCGAGTTTCAATTTCGAAAGGAAGAAAGTTGCAAGAAAATGGCTAAGTGTTAAGACTTAGTATAATTCGAAGTGACGAAGATGAAGACCCTCAAGTGAAAGAAGATCGAGAACAGTGTGAACGCGTCTACAAGTGGAATCTTCTAGAAGTATGATGGTGGACATTATGGCGCATTTATTACCCCACTCTCCTCTGTGGCGGTTTTTAGGGCAATATTATTTAGGGCTGAGGTGGCACGATTCTGGCCACTCTATTGATTGTAACCCTAGCCGTCTTTTGGGACTTGGCTAGCTATAAAAGGGGGAGTCCCCCTCATTTGTATCATCAGATTAGAATTAGATTAGACATTGGAATAGTAGTAGTAGACATTGAGAGAGCATTAGCATTAGAATTAGATAGTATAGCATTGTAGAGCATTTTTGCATAATTTGGAGAAGAGAGAAAGTTTTCCCTTTGAAAACTTTTGAGGAGATTGTTGTGTAACACATTTTATGATAATAGATCTTTTCATTGATGATGGAATTCGTCTTGTCATGAATTGCTAGCAAGGTCTCTTCTTCCTTTCGTATCCAAGTAGCTTAATTTCATGCAAGTAGCTTACTTTGGTGTGTGGTGTTTTACTAAGATAGCTTCGCTTTATTCCACTAAAGTGCTTGTTGATGATAGTTCGCTTTGTGTGGTCAATCGGAGACACCTTTGAGTTTAACCGGCCAGTGATTTATATGCTTATATGCCAGATGGTATGCATGTTAAGTCATAATTTGAACATTCCTTTGCTATTTCGAAGATTGCACCGATTTTGCTGAGGCTGAACCTACCTTGAGGCTAGGTGAACTGGGTTGAAGTCTATTGAAATGAAGCTCCACATATCCTCGTGATTTAGAATAGAACATAAACTTCTTAGGCCCTACACCTTTAAATTCAGTTCATTCTGCTAGAATTTGCAAACTTGTTTCACCCCGGCCAAAATCATTTGAATCACAATTTAAAGTCTTAGTCTACCTGCTTGTTGTTGCATTTTCTGAACAATTGTAAGTCCCCATACCAGCAATATCACATCGAGCCAACCGAGCCTATTCTCGTGACTCAAGGAACCTTGGAGTTGAAAGCATGATCTTACTCGCAATCTTAGCATGCTGAATACTTTGTTCAAGAGAGGATAGAGCGTCCGTTGGGAGACTTTATTCTGTGTTGGTGCGGTCTCAAAAACCACGTCAACACTGCCTTGGCCTTGTTGTTTACGGTGAATTGGAGGCGCCTAGACCTATCCTCTACCTTGCAAACACTGTGGATGAGTTTATTGGTGATTTGGTGAGGTTGTGTGCTTTGGGGAGCTTGATGATTTTCCATATCAGTCTACTGTTATTTTGTATCAGACCTGTAGCAACAGTTTATGCGACCCTCCACCAACATCCGGAGGCCTTGTCATTGAGGTATTATTGTTATATTTTGTGGGAGAGTTCTTATAATCTCATTGAAGCATCTTTGGGGGGAGTTATGCTTCATGTTTTTATCATTTCCTTAAAATAACAGCAGCATATGATGTTCTAAAGCATTTTCTAAATGAGCTTATTGTAACACCATTGGTAGTACCATTGGTGATTTTCTCTTGTATTCACTTGGCTACTTACCCCACTGAATAAGTGGTGCTCCCGCTAAATAAGTGGTTGAGTTTTACTTTACTTCATGTTATACCCGCTAAACACACGGAGGACTTTGCTTTGGATTGGTCGGCTTGCCGCCAAGTGTTTATTTCTTTTGTTGTAACTGTTACATTTTATGATCAGATTAGAGCACACAAATTTAATTAAAAAATAACACAATGACACAGCAGATACCCTGGGAAAACCCTCCACTTGAGGGAGAAAAACCCAGCAACAATATATCTCTTATATATTAAATGTCAACAAGAATTTTCTCCTTTACAAGAGGCCAATATGAAAGCCAAATATAAGCACCACAATCTGATGCAACACAGATACAAAATGAAGCAATCTGCTGATAATGATCTCAGCCTTCTACAAAAATAACGATCTGCTCTTGAGACAAACTCGCACTTATGAAACTCGAACTTGTGATGAACTACAAACTGAATGAATAGATATAAACTGATATGTACAATGAAATGTCCATCGATTATATATACAAGTGAAAGGGAGAGACCCATCCCTTCAATTCTTCATGTCAGCCTCCATTCAAAAGATGTGTCTCTAACAAACAATGGTGTCTCTTCATAAATGAAGTCGGCTTCACTTAATAAATATTAAATGTCTCTTAATGAAATTGCATCCACAAAATATGGTGTCGGCCACATCAAGATTGAGCCTCTTCATGAATTCGCGCCTCCACAATAATTAAATATTATTTCATATAAATCGTGCCTCTTCATTAAATGCAATGTTACAATTCAAATACCCGTTTAGGCTATCATTTGAATTGTCTTCAAGGAGACGTGGTGCGCTCGAAGTAGCAGCCTGACACTGCTCTATAACATCAACACTCCCTCTCAGATAGGGAGGATACTTCTAGCTATATAAGACATATTACCTCATCGTGATGTCAACCACAATGGCTACTCCCATATGAACAAGGGCTTGCACTTCAAATCTCTCAAAGAGAAATGCATTAAAGAAGTTCACTGATACTGAGACTCCTTCTCAACTAGGGCTTGATTCTCCACCATACCAAGCTTTTCTCGAAAGTACACAAACTTTATCCTGGAGAGAGGCTTGGTGAGAATGTCTGTCGTCTGCTCATCAGTGTTGATATACTTCAACTGAATTGCTTTCCTCAATGCCATATCTCTAATATAATGGTATTTGATCTCAACATGTTTAGTTCTGTCATGAAACACAGGGTTGACAGAAAGCTTCACACAGCTTTGATTATCACAATGAATGGCAGTCGGCTCCATCGATTGTCCTAACAATCCTGCAAGGAGTTTCCAAAGCCACACTGCTTCTCAAGCTGCCATACAAGCTGCAATATACTTTGGCCTCTGTTGTACTCAATGCCACAGAAGACTACTTCCTACCACACCAGGATATCATTGCAGACCCCAAACTGAAGCAACATCCAGAGGTGCTCTACCGATCAGTAACACACCCTGCCCAATTAGAATCAGTATAACCATGCAGCTTCAAATCCACACTTGAAGAATATCTCAACCCATATCCAACTGTGCCACGCAAGTATCTCAAGATATGTTTTGCTGCAACTAGATGTATTTTCCTTGGTTCACACATGAACTAACTAAGTGCACTCACTGCATAGCAAATATCCGGTCTAGTATTGACTAGATACATCAACGATCCAATCAACTGCCTGTACATCGTAGAATCCACCAAATTTGAGCTAGCTGCAACCTCTTTCAACTTATGCAAGTGGGTCTCCATAGGCATAGACATGGATTTGCAATCCACCATAGCAAATCTCTTCAGAATATCAATGGTATACTTCCCTTGACTTAGAATCATCTCATCAGGCTTCTGCCATACTTCTAAACCAAGGAAGCAGTGCATGAGACCAAGATCCTTCATTTCAAATTCAGAAGCTAACTCCTTACATTTTATAATGAGGTGTTCTTCTCCAGTAAGAATTAGATCATCAACATACAAAACCAAAATCAATGCTTCGCCATCAATTACCTTAAAGTAGAGGTTTGAATCAGCATCATTCTTGGAGAAGCCCAGGCTTAACAGGTAACGATCAATCCTTTCGTACCAAGCATGACGAGCCTACTTAAGACCATACAAGGCCTTCTTCAGCCTGCAAACATGAGACTCCTTCCCATGTACCTCAAAGCCATCAGGTTGCTCAATATACACCTCTTCCTCTATTACACCATTCAAAAATGTTGTCTTCACGTCCATCTGGTGAATCTTCCATCCTTTAGATGTGTTGATGTGATTTTTGTGACCTCACCAACCAGGTAGAACAAAGTTTCCAAATGGATCCCCTATTCTCTCTTGATCAAAGTATTCGACGTGCTAAGATTGCGAGTGAGATCACGCCTTCAACTCCAAGGTTCTTTAAATGCGAATAGGCTCAGTTTGGTTGATGTGTGTATGCTGTGTACTCACGAGGGGACTTACGTAGTTGTTCACGAGGTGTGCAGTGGCAACCAATGCGTGCTCTTGAAGGGGATTTATGCGCGAATGATTCAGCTTTATGATGCAAATTTCCTAAAACTAATCAAGATTATGCGGAATTGAATGGTTGCAGAGATTTCTAAAGTCTAACTTCTAATCTAAATGCAAATGGATATTACGCTCAATCTAAATGAATTTCGACAAACATTGTTTAGCCTCCTGTTAGACAGTGTCAACAAGGTAAGTGCAATCTTCAGAGGGTGAAAATGATGTTCAAATCACGATTCGATAGAGCAACTACCATCACAACGATGCATAACCACCTATGAACCTTGATTGAAGTTAAGTACTGAAAGTCCAGTTGACCACACAAGACGGACTTACCATCAGCAAGAATGTTAGTGGTATGGATAAAAGAAATTCACTTATATCAAGCAGAAACATCCATATCTAACTACAAGCATGAAATTAAGTTCCTAATTGAAGTCAAAGGGAATAAGAAACCTCACGAACTATTCCAAACAAAGTTGAAATTCACCATCAATGAAAAGCTTTATTGAGAATAATCTTTTGTGACAATCTCTTACAAAATTCTCTAAGGGAGAATTCCCCTTCTTCTTCAACAATGCAAATGAAAAACTAATCTAACTTAAAAGCTTCTACTCTCTATTCTGCTTCAACAATTGCTCTCTATTCTCTGATTCTATGACTACTAGAGTACAAATGAGGGGGACTCCCCCTTATATAGCTGGCCTGTTTGAACAGACGGCCCAGATCAAATTACAACGGAGGGCTCAGATTGAGCCACCTCAGCCCTAGACGAGATTGCCCTAAAAACCGCCAGAAGGTGGAGGAGTGGCGTCATAAATGCTCCTAAAAATAGCAGATTCCTCCTTTGACCAGTATGAGCAATTAATGCCCACTATCCTTCTAGAAGATTCTCGTCCATGACCCGGATTCCTTTGCTCTTCTCTCGGACCGCGTATGCTATGAATCGCGCCAACACTGCGTCGACCTCTTCTTCTGAAATTGATGGAGTGAGATTCAGCTGATACTCCAAGATGGCCACCATCTGCTCATGTTTCTCGCAAGATTTTCCCCAAGTCTCCATAGGATTTTGCGTGCTCTGAATGATCGTTGAAAACGTGGAGATGTTTTCAAAATCCAGCTGGGAAAATGTTCTCATCTCAGAAAAGAATGGCTGCAATTTTGCCCTTAGTCCTTCTGCATCTACCTCCTCATTAGTAAGCCTTCTTGCAAATACCGACTCCAAAGTGTTGAGAATACTCTCACGAATATTCCTCATAGCCTTCCTGATCCTGGAGGACTCTATTGCTGCAGTGTCAAAGAAATTCTTCCCTGTGAACGCTGCTGAATGCCATCCACGGAAGTCATATCTGTCACCAGCCTGAATTACTCCCTCATTCACGAGAGTTTGCGTGGGAACACGCATCAAAACAGCAAGGCGTGGGATAGTATTGTCCTGGAAGATGTGGGTATCCCCAAGGCATGGCGTATGCAGCGTGAAGAATAAAAAACGGATGCTGGGGTCTGCCATGAGCTTTTGACCTCAACCACGGACTGCATTCACCGCCGCCACGCCACCGTGTCTGACCCTCTTTGCTTCCTCCAAGCGTGCGATGAAACCACGCGTGGCACCCTCCGGTGCGGCTCATCTTGGATTACCGCCGACCGCCGGGATGTAAAGTTTTGCGCCTTTTCAGCCGCGCTCGGTCAAAAAATACTTTCTTCAACCTTTATACTTTCCTTCTTTCTTTACCAGCCTATCTTTTAATGCCTGAAACGAACTTTCAGCTTCTTCCACCACCTGCGCTCCTGAAGGGCGTCCCAACTCAATTGTGGTGATTGTGTACTTCTCCGGCATTGCATCACTCAAATCGTGATCTTCTCTTGGGGCAGCGATATGAAGGCTGCGAGAACCGGCCTCATTTGTTTCCATCCTTGTATATTTTCTCGCCCTCTTCCGCTTTGGCGACTTGCTTGTTCTATTCAAGAGTTCTTCCATTTCAATTGCTAGGTTGGCGTCATCATCCTGGTCCCTTCTGATTGCCTGTGAAAGCCAATTTCGTTGAATATCATAAACAATCAGGGGCTGCTCCTCAGTTGCTTCCACTTCCCGAACTTCTTCCCGAGCAGTATTTGTTGGAGGCTCAATTATCTCGTCTCGCGGTCACTTCCCTCCGAGTCGGCATCCTCTTCCTCCGGAGAAAAGAGTCAAGTGGGTTTCAGATTAATACGATTCTTCCCTTCATCCACGCTTATTGGAAGCAGGATGCGTTCACACTTTGGTATCAACTTCTCGGTGACATTAGGTGGTTAACTTCTCCCATCCTCCTAGCTCTTCACGACCGCACATCTCGACTGCTAAATAAGGATACTTCGCATTCTTGGGCGTGGGGACTCTGGCCGGGACAGGGGCGGTAACGTCAGATCCACGAGTTCTGTGGAGCAGACTCTGCACGTTTGAGCAGGCTCCATACTTTGTTGGACTTCGTGATGCAGCTCTTCGCACTACTGCTGGTGGCTTTCCATCACCCATGAGGTCATACGTGAGGGCGACTGACCTCCTTCTTAATCTGTTGACACGCTCATCCACCCAAGCCCTAGTGAATGTCATGACTGGGATAGACAAGGTGTCTAGATCCACAATCTCCGGCTCGGCCCAATCTATAGGTGGCATCGGAGCGTTCTTTACCGTTTCATAATCTGGATGGGTGATTTTAGTATCCTCCTCAAGTTGATCTGGCACCTTAATCACCTCACACTCTCTGATTAGCTTCAGGGGGAGCCTTGAAAACATCCTTCTCCTGATTTCGCCCTCGCTTGCCGCATTTGCCCAAAAGTCCTCCAGGTGAGCCTTATGTTTAAATTCTTCTCCTTGCACCGTCCCAATCATTCCCTTAGGATCAAAACTCTGTCGGCCCGTGTGAAGAGTCAGCTTGTAAAACTTTAGCTCATCCTCGGCCTCCTTGGCTGCTTGTAAGGTTGGGCATTCCTCGAGTGAATTTCCCAACACAATGGGAAAATGCAGACCTCCCTTCTTCTTTCGCCTTATAATCTTGTCGTAGGCCACCAGTTGCCTAGACAACTCGAGTAGGATCATTCTGTTGGTAGGGTACCTAGGTAGTTTGTACACATAGGAATCGTACCCCGGCAGCCTTAAATAGGTAAATTTTGGGAACTGGACGAACCAACACCCATACTCCTCGATCAGCATCTGAGCCTCCTCGGATAACCTCTGCTGTAGCCTTTGCTGAAGTGTTCTCGTGATGTACATGGTAAAGGCGTCATTCACTCTTCGAAAGTCATCAGTGTGAGTAAGATGCAACTGCCTGCACGACTGGTGAATCTTAAACTGATTGTAGCCGCAGCCAATCGGCTCCTGGTACGCCAATCCCTTGTACTTGGTCATTCGAGCCAACATATAGATGACGTATGAGCTCATATAAAATGTTTTTGTTCTTCTGAGGTTCCGGAACTGCTCATCGATGTTGTCACTTATCATCTTCGCCCAGTTCACTTGCTCGTCCCCTTCGAGCACCACACTGATGTAAAAGAACATCCATGGCTCGAATATGAAAGACTGCGGGCTACCATTGATTCTGCTGAGCAACATAATGATGTCGCAATACTCTTGCTTCAGCTCCTCCGATATTATTTGCTTCGGTAGCCTAGCAGCCGGCGGCTTTGGCTTGCGCATCCATGTGGTGTTTATTCTCTTCATGCACTTCTCGAAGGTTGTGGCGTACATCTTATCCGCCTTGGCCTTGGACTTATACATCATGTTGTCCGTGGCAAGGATTCCAAACGCCTCGCCGATTGCATCTGGAGCGAGATTGGCCATGATCAAACCACCAGGAGAGGTGATAGTCCGATCCTCAGTATTATAGCAGTTGGCGCACTCGAGGATTAACTCAGGACAACGGACTGCCGGTTGGAAGCCTGCTGCGTTGTACAACCCACTCTTCACGATATTCTGTGATGCATCTGTTGGAAGGTTGCCGCCTTGCCCGTACATTCGGCGTGTGAAGGCCTCGAGGTTGAAGGACCCGAGGTTGGTATCCGTCAAATTGCCGTACTTTGAGGTGATCTTTGATTCGGGGACGAAGGATTTCTTCAGGCCTTTGATGATCGCCTGCCTGGAGGCGTTCTCCTTAACAGCTTCATTGTTTGCAGCCTTAGCTCCAGCCTTGCTAGTTCCAACAGCGTCAGCCATCTGCAAAACAAAAGCGAATATTACTCCATCAACTTTTAAAAACGACAACCACGTGAGGCGGCTGGCAGCTGGAATTGGCTGCAAAAATAAATACACGTTAGTAGCGTTAGCAGTCAACTTTGACTTCTCAAGATTAAAACTTCAACCTCCAGCAACTCGCAGCCAGAATAAATAACTTAACTCCTCACGAGAAATTTACTCTATTAATCTCAACTTCGAAAAAAGCGTGCTAAGTATCGGCAATATTCAAAATCAGCAATTTCGGATTAAAATCAGCAAGCCATCGAATTATAAACTACCAAGTCAGAAATCAATTCTTCGACAGTTATACATCAGCAACTTCGAAGAAAATACATTCGAGAGTTTTTTAAACGTGCAAGTTTAAAATCAGCAAGCTTCGTCAAATTAAAATCAGCTTTTCGAAAGTCACAAAACAGCAACTTCGAAAAGTAATCGAAAACTAACACTTCGAAAATTATAAAACAGCAACTTCGAAGGCATTACAATTTAAATCCAATTCGATTCCAATACTCAGCAATTTAAAGCAACTTCGAAAAAAAAAAATCAAAGTTCAAGCAACAACAATCTCAGCATTTTAACTCTCAGCATTTCAGCATTTCAACTTTTAACTTCAAAGCATATTCGACTTTCAGCAAAATAAAAAGCTTCAGCAGCATTGAAGACATACCTCGATAACGTGAAGAAAAAGAAAATGCTAAACCCTTTTACTTCGAAGCACCTCGCAACTTGCAATCTCGAATCTCAGCAACTCCAACGATCGAACTTTCAGCAACTTCTCGAATTAAATCTCACAACTCAACTTGCCAGCATAAATTTCAACTTCGAATCTTGTAAGATGAGAATGAAAATCCTCGGAGTTTTATAGTAAAAGGCTGGCGCTAATTTTAGCAGATGCCTTTTATTCCCTTCATCATGACTGACGCATTTGCTAAATTTAAAAGGGAATATTCCCATCGTCTGGCAGTTATTATGACAATTTGCTATTCGAGGAGATTCTTTCCTTGATTTAAATTTAAAATTCCCTCCCGACTGCCAGTTACCTCCAGTGATTTCGAGAAAATCATTTTTACATCGATTTGAAGTTATCTCGATTAAAATTTTAAAATGGCATTTTTAATTAATTAAAATTTTAATTTAATCGCCATTTTAATTTATTATTTCAACGCATTTAAAAATTCGACATCGATTGTCAAAATTGGCTAGGCATTATTTTATTTTCCATCCATAATGGGCTTCGAGAAACAGGTATTACCTTATTAAGTAGTAGAGTGCTGGCGGTTCAAGGGATAAGGAGATTTAGGCTGTGACTTAGGAAAATAATTAAATTAATTAATTAAATTTAATTTCCCTGTCTCGCCAAGAGAAATTTTAATTTTCTCCGAATGCCTTTCGATTTAATCATGCTGAGAAAATTTCACGTGCCATTGAAGTCAAAATTTAAAATTTAAAATCTCCATCTTTTATTTTATTTCTAACGCCTTTGCTTGATTTTTATCCCCACATTTTGATTTTTGAAATTAAACGCCTTGGTCAAATATTAAATTACTTTTTCTTTTTGAGGCGCATATTATATGTTAAGCTTTTATTTCGAACGCCTCTTAGTTTATTTTAAATAATTTCTCCTCTAGGCGCATATCACACTTGTGTCTTCACATTTTGATTTTTTCAATCATCTTGATCTTAGGCGCAAATCACAAAATTTCACAACACTTAGAAAAATCTGGAGTCATTCTCCCCTTAAGGCGCATATGGGGCTTCATATTTTGAGTTTCAGATTCTTGCCTTAGTCAAATTTTGAAGTATTGAACCTCAAGGGCGCATTTGGATGTGTGAAGTTTTAATTCCCACGCCTTCGAAACATTCCTGCCATCATCTCTTAGCTTGGGCGCATATGACTTAGAAAAAATTTAAGCTCTTTAAGCTCTTGGGCGCAAATCCATGGTCCTTCTTCAAATTTTAATCTCCAGGCGCAAATGACCACTGGAGGTTCCATTTTAACACTTAACAGACAATGGCGCATATAGAATTTTGAAGTTTCAATTTAAGGCGTGGCTGTGATGTTTAGATCTGAAGCGCTTTCTTTAAAAAAAATTCGAGTTCTCCTCTCCCAGGCACAATTTCTAACTCCTTCCTATCAGGCACATTTTGGAGGGGGTGCTTTCACTTTTACCATAGGCGCATATGATAGACTAAGCTTTTAATTTGAGGCGCAAATCACAGGGGAAGCTCTCAATTTCGACACTTAGTAACAATTTTCTATTAATCTCAAGTTGCTGGGGCGCATTTCTCATGTCTAGCTTTCAATTTAGTCAAATCTTAAGCTTCAACCCTTTCTTCCAGTTTGGGGGCGCAACTGACATGTCCTCCTTCAAGTTTCAAGGCGCATTTGGGGTCTTGTACTTCCAATTTTATAACTTAGGAAAAAGCTTTCAAATCATCTCCTTGGGCGCATCTGAGTCATGGAGCTTTTAATTTTTTGCAACTTAGAATATCTCTCAAATCTTGAACCTCGAGGGCACATTTTAGTCATGGAGCTTTTAATTTTTGCAACTCAAAGAATTTTCTAACTCCTTCCTCAAGTCAGGCGCATATGACCATGCCACGTTCGATTTTGATACACTGAGTGAGATTTTTATGCTTTTAAAGAGGGGCGCATCCAAGGGGTCAAGCATCAAGTTAGGGACGCATCCAGCATATCCAACTTTCATTTTTGCCACCCTAGGCGCAAAATGCAAGGGCAACATTCATTTTAAACACTTAGAAACTTCAAGGCTCACTTTATCCTCCAGGGCGCATTTGACCATAGCTACGCTCAATTTAAATGCCTTAGAAAATTTTCATCATTTTACACCTTCAGGACCTTGGGCGCATCCTTATGCTTGAGCTTTCAATTTATAGCTAGCGCGTTGATCTTCAAATCTGAGGAGGGGAGTATATGGCATGTACAACATCCAGGCGCATTTTGCCTACCAAGCATCAGGCGCATTTAAGTTTCTTAACTTTCACTTTTCACACTGGGCGCATTTGGGAGGGTCTCTGTTTAGCTTTAACACTTAGAAAAATTTCCATCATCCCAATCTTCTTGGGCGCATTTGCTAGGGTCAACGTTCATTTTGAATGCCTTAGTGAAATTTTCATGTTTTACTCTCTCATGACCTTGGGCGCATTTGACCTAGCAAGCATCAAGGCGCAAATAGCATAGTCAACTTTCACCTTTTGACACTTAGAAAATTTCCCATCTTGAACACCCAAGGGCGCATTTGCTAGGGTCAACGTTCAGTTTTGGTACTTGGTGAAATTTTGAGTCCTCAACCTTCTTGGGCGCATTTCACCCTGTCTACGCTCAATTTTCCCAGACTTAGTGAAATTTCCGCCTCTATTCAGCTTTCAAAGTGAGCTTTAATGTCGGATCTGAAACTTTATCCATTTTAGTACAATTTTACGCCTGTTGCCGGATTTGAGTTGATTCTCCGCGGTCAACCCTAACTCACCCTGACTTTCTATTTTTAGAAAG